>JANAVB010025198.1:637059-945958 GCA_029216955.1 Iris pallida
GAGTTTTGAAATGCAAGCCGTGAAAACATCGAAAACATTCACAAACGCATTCAGAATACAAAGCCAAAACTAACGCAAGCGGCGTGAAAAGTAGAGCAACGGGAGGTCTCTCCCGACTCAGCCGCAGAGTCAATCTGTCACGTCCCGATCCGAATCACCCGAATCATCGTCCTCGCAGGGGACGTGATGCCGCACGAGCCTGGAGTTGCGCTCGTGCAAGGCAAGATGACAAGTTCTCAAATGGTTATCTTTTGATTTGATATTTAACAACGAAAGGAAACAGAGTATACAAAGCAAATTCTCTTTATTGATATCTAAACAGAGATTACAAAGGCTTTTGATAGCCTAAATACATGCCAGATTGGCTACAACACTCAGGTTCTCTCTTGCCCACAAAGGATTTCACCGTTCCATACATCATGCCTTCTATATCTCGGTCGCTCAATCCAGCTGCGTAGTCCGAGCGTCAACGATCGCAGCTTCAATGCGCTTTGGCATTCCAAGCCTCAACGCGTTCAAGCAACGCTTTACCGCGAGCAATCCATTTCCTGCACCCTGCATGAAGCTGGTGGGGGATCAGTACGTTCGTCCTCGCATGTACTGAAGCAAAGATCTTCTTCCAAACCAACTTTGTAATATTCCCGTTGAATCATGCAACTTAGCTTATGATTGCTATGTTCTCCTTAGGGTCAATTTCATGGCATATTCGAAAGCGTAAAGCATGTTATCATAGCATCATGTTATCGAATTGAATGTACAAGCAAGCAAGCAATCTCTTGTTTGATTCGTCGGTACGACTTACCAAGTCGACGCACTCGCCTTGCGTCCCTTGCACTGACGCAAGGTGAATACGCTCATTCTTCCCTATCATGTTATATGTGCATCTTAAGCAGGATCTATGCGTGCGGGACACATAGTGCCTACACTTTCAACCCATCGTTCCTTAACTATGAGGTCGTGGGCGTATCCGTGCCAGAATGGACTAAAGGAGTTTTCTCTTTATTTTTCCTTACTTTGTTTCTCTCCTTCCTTTCTCTCTCGTGTTTGGGTAGCCGGCGTTTCACGGGTTGGGTTGCTATCCCAACAACCGAAACTTACCGTGTGCCTACCATCATTTGCGGCTTTTCACATTTACGACCGAGTGCTAATCGAACTTCGCAGATGTGCGCCTATCAAAGATTACATCCCTCCTAGGCCGAACGGTCCCGGTACCCGGTGCACAGTCGGAGGGAACGTTCCGTGCACGGAAGATATCATCGCAATATCTCAAGTCCATTCCATTCGACATCCAACGCACTATCATTCAAAACAACCAAGCATAACCTGAGTCCAAGACTCAGACTTTATCATCTCATATTTCTTCCGTTAACTTTCTATGTTCTCACGTTTTATACTTCGTTTCATTGTTCAATGGCATATGCCTTAACTCAATGCTCGTCAACCGAACGACCCGAAGGTCTCGACACCTTTTGAGGCATTATGTCATAGCCGACAGTTCCGCCACATTCATGCCAAACTGTATTCTTTCGCAACGAAGCCATCTTTTATTATCCTGTGCACGTAGGCACATTCGACCGTTTTCCCTATTCTATAACTTAGCATTCAATGTTCGGGCTTGCGCGCTAGGGCGCTCGCCTAGTCTTTCAATGTTCTAGCGTTCTAACTCGTGAACAAGGCACAGTATGGTTCGTGCACTAAGGCACTCACCGAGTACAGTTATTCCATGTTCTTGCGGCTTGCGCACCGAGGTCGCGCCTTTGCGATATCCAATTGTTCCATAGCGACTCGTGCATTTGATACACGTTTCATTTGGATTGTTCTAACTTAGTGTTCGACTCACACTATGATTTATCCCGATCGGACCACGCCGTGGCGTCGATAGGTTAACTTAGCATACAATGATATATTTGACTTATCGAATGAAGGAGTAAAAAGAAGTCAATCCTCCCACCTTGAGTCGATAGGCCTTCGCTGTTTCGCCGAGCCGATGCGGCTCGATTCCCTAACTTTATTGCACGGCCACTTCCTGACTTAGCCATTCGAGCACTTCGTGCTTCATTGAATCATACGTCCGATTTGCTTAGCGTACCCAAGTCTCACCCCATCGCAAGGCGACGATTTGATTTCGCGGACACCCTTACTAAATATTGCAAAAGATCGACCTTCTATTTTCCGTCAAAGTATAACTGCACACGAAACCAACTAAAATCAATACTTGCATCGATTCGGACTTGTGCCTTGGTCGATTCGATTTCTTAGAATCTTCGAGCCGATTCAAGCACTTATCCTTCGAGGCAACGCGGCATTCGCATTGATTCAACACGATGTATTCTTTCGGGGCAAGGCACCCTTCGCATCGACTTAGTTCGATACGTTGCTCGGGACAAGTAACCTCGTATCGACTCGCAGCGATACATTTTCATTCGTCAACGCGACTCGTTGAGTCAACGCTTCAGCGTAATGCACGTGCGGAGCGGGCATTACAATATACCACTCAAAACAAGGTTCGTCCTCGAACCAAACCAACACTCCGACTAAGTATTTTTAGATCGTTTCACGATCTCGTCCCACCATGTTGTTCAGTTTCACACTATCTCGCAAGCTTTCACTAACATTTCAAAGTATCCCTGCAGCTCGATTTGAATTTTGTATACAACTCGATTAGATCCGTACCTATATTCAAGGCGTCCGAGATATATGTATTCGACCAAGCCCAGTCGTAGCAAATTGGAACAAAGCTGATAGGTAAATTTCAATCCTATGCTTGCTATCTCGTACTCTCGATTGGGACTTATCCTTAGCAACTGTTCTCAAAATTTTATCGCTACGTATATTCGATACATACGTGATTCACTCAACAAAGTCACTGCGCGAACGATTCAAAATTGCATTTTTCATTTCGTATGTTTCATGGGACTATCATTCTACGCGTTGCGTCAAGCCGTCGTGCATCCGATCGCAATGATCCTTCGCAATGCCTTGCGTTTGAAGTCGCCACCCAAACTATTTCCGAAGTCTGGCTAGGCAACTTATCTCGACACGATTTCTTTTGTTGACTTGCAAACGCATCAACATTCAGGACTACGTGTTAGGTTACTTACATAGTCCTTGTGCTTAACTTCTCCCGACGTAACTTTAAATTGACATTGCACAAAGACCATAATCTATCCGACATGAAGTTACATCAAGGCGACGGTGCAAGGCAACGATCGCCTTAGTATGAAGGTCTTTAGACGAGGTCTTACATCCAATTTTCTAACGAGTAGGAATTCACTAGCCAAATTCCCAACTTATCTGTCTCGCAACATCGAAATAATTTCGATTCAGCAAGCTCAATTGCAAGGTGAATCCGAATCTAACAACATGACTCCTAAGTCATTCCTTATCGTTCCTCTCGTGCATAGCACGTTTCTCGCAATCGCTCTCGCATCACCAAGTTCGTTGGTTAATTTCTCGTTCGATCGTCGACCAAATAACCATTCGAGCATTCATCCGACGAATACTCAATTAACAATATCATTCTCAATCGAAAGTTGTTCCAACAATTCTCGATCGCCTAGACTTATCGTCAACATACACCGTGTTATATTGTTATCGGTGCAATCTCATATGCGATATCGCATGGGTCATCTTACGGTCTGCAGCATTCATTGATTGGCGGTCAAGTCTTCTAGGGTCAGCTGCCCGAAGCTACGCTCAAAATTATGTATCATTAACGAAGGATAGTTTAATACGAACCATGCTATATTTATTTCGGAGCCAAATCACGTTCCGACGATTCTATGCGACTACCCAATTTGGACAAAACCATTTCTATCGACGCAACTGATGCGAACTATCCTTCGAGTCAATTCATGCACTACCATCGATGATGTCGTAATTTACGAAACATCTACTTGTATCAATTTGAGTCTATCTTATTCAGGGTCGACAAATGAGATGCTATACGCATCGAGCAATCGTTGATGACTTATAGTCTCGTCTCGATCAATCGAAAAGTTCGCGATCACCAGTACGTTCTTTCTCGTATTGTTACTTATAAATTTGATAGCGCAAGGCGCACTCCATTTTGTATTCTCACATCGTCCTTACGTTTCCTTACGAATCGATCCACGTCGTATCAATTTCGATAGCATAAGGGTCAACTTTGAATCCGTTTCAATGTCAACTTAACTCGCATGCGCATCCAAGTTCGCAACAACTTTTCCATACGCATCCACTCGTTCTCCGGTTCACCGCATCCCGCTATACTTTGATCGCGTAACTGAGTTACCGATTATCCAACATTGAGCCCTCAAGTTATACGATCTCGCCCTCTAAGTTTTATTGTTTTTTTCAGTCGTACTCAAATGAGTTTCGCCGTAACGTAACCAACTATTTCTATGCACGTACTTACGTCACCACCTTTCACCAAGTCGCCACGTACGGTCGATTACAACTTGCATCGTCCAACGTTTCTATCAAAATCGCAAGTCGTGTGATTCGATTCGCCTAGCCGAACATTCCTATCGAATCGCAAGTCGTGCGATTCGATTCGCCTCGCCCAATATTTTTATCGAGATCGCAATTGTAATGCCCCGCTCCGCACGGTGCATTATGCTGAGTCGTTGACTCGAAGAGTTGCGTTGACCCGATTACGTATCGATGCGAATCGATACAAAGTGTTGAATTGTCCCGAGCAATGCATCGAACTAAGTCGTACAAAGAGTTGCCTTGCCCAAAGAATGCATCGAGTGAATCGATGCGAAGCGCCGCGTTGCCTCGAAGGATAAGTGCGTTGAGACGGCTCGGAGATTCTAAGAAATCGAATCGACCAAGGCGCAAGTCCGAATCGATGCAGAATGATTTTAGTTGGTATCATGTGCAGGCTATACGTTTACGCTGAAATGTTAGAGGTCGATCTTTTGCCTTATTCAGTAAGGGGTCCGCGAAAGCAAATCGTCGCCTTGCGACGGACGGAAGCGTTGGCACGCTAAGGTAAATCGGACGTTAATTCAACAAGCACGAAGTGCTCGAATGGCTAAGTCAGGAGAGTGGCCGTGCAACAAAGTTAGGGAATCGAGCCGCATCGGCGAAGGCGAAACGGCGAAGGCAAATCGACTCAAGGTGGGAGATTGACTTCTTTTTACTCCTTCATTCGATAAGTCAAATATATCATTGTATGCTAAAAGTTAACCTATCGCGCCACGGGCGTGGTCCGATCGGAAGTAAATCATAACATGTGTCGAACACTAAGTTAGTACAATTGAAATAAAACGTGCATCAAATGCACAAGTCGCTACGGAACATTGGATATCGCTAAGGCGAGCCTCGGTGCGCAAGCCACAATAACATGGGATAACTGTATTCGGCGAGTGCCTTAGTGCACGAACCATACCGTGCCTTCGCGTACGAGTTAGAATGGCTAGAACATTGAAAGACAATAGGCGAGCGCCCTAGCGCGCAAGCCACGGACATTGAATGCTAAGTCATAGAACATCGGAATACGGTCGAAACGTGCCTACGTGCACGGGATAATAAAAGATGGCTTCGTTGCGAAAGAATACAGTTGTGGCATGAATGTGGCGGAACTGTCGGATATGACATAATGCCTCGAAAGGTGTTCGAGACCTTCGGGTCGTTCGGTTGACGAGCATTGAGTTGAGGCATGATGCCATTGAAACATTGAAACGAAGAATGAAACGTGAGAACATAGAAAGTTAACGGAGAAATACGAGATGATAATGCGGCATGGTGTTCGAAATGTTCACGGCCTTCGGGCGTTCGTTGAGGACATTCGGGCGTTGTGCCAATTGAAATAGCGATAACGAACTTGCTTGGTTGTATGAAATATAAGATTCGTTGCATGGCAAAATGGTCAAATGGTCAAATGGTCAAATGGATTAAACCGTGCATGGGTTTTCCTCGAACGCGGTGCGCCAGGGCGGTGAGACCGTTCGGCCTAGGAGGGATTCATTTTCGGTATTGTTGGCGCCACTTCGACCAGACGGGTAGCGACCTTATGGTGAATGTGTTAAGCAACTTGCTGCAATTATTTCGATGGCCTCTGATGTTGGTTAGCAACCGCACGGAGTTAACATCGTCTTATGTTTCGAATATAAGTCTATTCTAGCTTGACAAGCTAGTGACCTTCATATAGTTAAGGGCGATGGGTTTGGAAGTGCAAGGTATGCGTATATCCTGCATGGATGGATCCGAATAGAGGGCACAATAACATGACAGGGAAAACAGATAGGCGTATTCACCTTACGTCGGTTGCAAGGGTGGGTGCGTCGATAAGCTAAGTTGTGCCACGAATCAAACGAGAATGCTTGCTTGCCTATTCACTTCGATAACATGCTTGCTATGATAACATGCTTTACGCTTTCGAATACATAAAATTGACCCTAAGGAGAACATAGCAAGATCATAAGCTAAGTTGCATGATTCAACATAAATATTAAAATGTCGGTTTGGAAAGAAGATCTTGCTTCAGTACGCGAGGACGAACGTACTGATCCCCCACCAGCTTCATGCAGGGTGCAGGAATGGATTGCCCGCGGCGAAGCATTGCTTGAACGCGTTGAGGCTTGGAATGCCGAAGCGTATTGAAGCGTGCGATCGCTTGACGCTCGGACTCGCGACAGATTGATGCGGCCGAGATATAGAAGGCATGATGTATGGAACGAAATCCTTTGTGGGCAAGAGAGAACCTGAGTGTTGTAGCCAATCTGGCAAATTCGTTAGGCTATTGAAAGCCTTTATAATCTGATTTCAAGATCATAAAGAGATTTGTTTCTTATACTCTGTTTTCTTTCGTTGTGAATATCAACTCAAAAGATAACCATTTAAGAACTTGTCATCTTGCCTTGCACGAGCGCAACTCCAGGCTCGTACGGCATCACGCCCCCTGTAAGGACGATGATTCGGGTGATTCTGGGTCGGGGGTGACAAATTGGTATCAGAGCCCCAGGCTCAATTTCCTCTGGATGCTTGCTTCATTTCAGTTCTAAAAGTTGCCCACCACCAATCGAAATCACTTGACTCTACTCGATGCCGCACTGGATGTTCCATACAATAAGTCTAATACAAATCATGTAATTTTGTCGCGTGTTGTTTGGAAATTACATGGTGTTAGTTGGAAAAGTCGGAAAAGGTTTGTTGCTGCAAGTGAACAAGTTGCGAGATATGAATTCGAGAATTTGTTGCCGTAGATGCAACACGTCGTGAATTGTGGTTTGAGATATTCTTGTTTACAACGAACGATACGAGAAATGTTGGTTACATCGATACAATGATAGTCGTGGAATGTTGCTGCAGCAATTGCCACGCGTTGATTGTAATGCGTTGAAAGAAAATGAAAGTTCATATTGAATGTGTCGAACGGATTACATATCGATTTCGAATGTGCGTTGAGATGAAAAGCGATAAGTCAATATCGAATGTGTTGAAACAGATTTGAGCATTGACTTTGAATGTCGGAAATGAAATGTTGCACGATGTGCAATACGTATCGAGAATAAATCGAAGCACGAGGTGCGGTAAATATCGAAGTAAATCGTTGTACGATGTGCAATGCGTATTAAAAGTAAAATTATTGCACGTGGTGCAACGCGTATCAAAATAATCGATGCACGAAGTGCAACGGATATCGAAAATGAATTTTTGCACAAGATGCAACGAAAGAAAATAAAAAGTTATAAATCGAGAAACAAAATCGGTTCGGTTGTGCGCCGAACTGTGTTGGCAAATGAATGCATTGGCCGAGTTGCGTCGGATTTTGATTAATCAGAGTTACGGTTGTGATCAAGCACGATCACTACGGAAATGTGAGTCGGGATAGATCGTCGTTCGTAAAGAGTGCGTTGCGACGGAAGTAAAAGTTTTCGGGTTGTATATGGCATACCACCGATGCAATGAATGGCTCGATTTCGAGTGGTATACAATACCACTTGTGCGATGAATTGTTGACGTTTTGTGAGAATTGCGGAAGGTTTGTCCACAACGGACGGGATAGCACCGAGACTCGATTGAGAATTTGTATAACGGAATGTTGATGCAAGTGTTCTTCGATGATCGGTTAGAACGGTAAGGCGGGACTTGTAGACATTGAACGATACGTCGATTGAAAAATTTATGTGTCGTCGAATGACGGGAACTAGCGAAACGATTATGCCTTGAGGCAACAATCGGATCGACGGGATAAGAGACTCGAAACGTGGAAATCGAACTGCACGACTTACGAGTTCGACGAAAATGTTGGGCGAGATAAATCGAATCGTACGACTTGCGATCTCGATAGAAATGTTCGGCTAGGCGAATCAAATTGCATGACTTACGATTTGATAGAAATGTTAGGCGATGCAAATTGTAATTGAATTCGTACGATGTGCGACTTCGGTAAAAAAGTTGGTTGACGCGAGTAATCGTGCTTAAGAAATAGTTGGTTACGTTACGGTGAAACTCATTTGAGTGACTGTAAACACGCGGAACTTAGAGGGCGAGATCATATGACTTGAGGTTGATGTCGGATAATCGGTAACTCAGTTACGCGATCAAAGTATAGCGGGATGCGCAAATCGGAGAACGAATTGATGCGTATGGAAAAGTTGTTGCGAACTTGGATGTATGCGATGCGAGTTAAGTTGGCGTTGAAATGGATTCAAAGTTGACCCTTACGTTATCAAACGGATACGGCGTATCGAGATCGATACGTAAGAAATGAAAACGACGTGAGAATACAAAATAGAGTGCGCCTCGCGCTATGAAATTTTTAAGTAACGATGCGAGAATGAACGAACTTGGTTGATCGTAAATTTTATGATTGATCAGGGCGAGGCTATAAGTCATCATGATTGCTCGATGCGTATAGCATCTCGTGTGTCGACCGCGAAATAAGATAGACTCAAACTCGATACGAGTGGATTTCATAAATTGCGGAATCATCAACGATAGTGCATGACTTGACTCGGAGAATAGTTGTGCACCAGTTGCGTCGATAGAAATGGTTATGTACGGATTGGATAGTCGCATAGAAATGGTTATGTCGGAAATGATTTGGCTCCGAAATAAGATATAGCATGGTTCGTAGTAAACTGTCCTTCGGTGATGATCCACAATTATCGAGCGTAGCTTCGGGGCAGCTGACCCTAGAAGACTTGACCGCCAAATCGAATTGAATGCTGCAGACCGTAAGATGACCCATGCGATATCGCATATGACATTGCATCGATAACAAATACCATGTGGTGACATGTTGACGATAAGTCTAGGCGATCGAGAATTGTTGGAACAACTTTCGATTGAGAATGGTATAGTTAGATTTGAGTATTCGTTGGATGAATATTTAAATGGTTATGTTGGTCGACGAACAAAACTAGAAAATTCACCAACGAACTTGGTGATTCGAATAGGCGTTTGTGAGAATCGTACTATGCACGAGAGGGAACGATAAAGAAATGACTTACGAGTTGAACCGTTAGATTCGGATTCACCTCGCAATTGAGCTTGCGTGAATCGAACCTACATTCGATGTTGCGAGACGGATAAGTTGGGAATTTAGCTAGTGAATTCCTATTCGCTAGGAGTCGAACGTAAGACATATCGTAAAGACTTTCGTATCAAGGCGATCGTTGTCTTGAGCACCGTCGCCTTGATGTAAACTTTGTGTCAGATAGATTGTGGCCTTTGTGCAATGTCAATTTAAACTTGCGTCGGAAGGATTTGAGCACGGTGTCTAGGTAAGTCACCTAGCGGACGTAGTCCGAATGTTGATGCTTTTGCAAGTCAACAAAAGAGAACCATATCGAGATAGGATACGAAGTAAAACATCAGAAAATGTTGGATAGTGACGCCGAACGCACGACGTTGCGGAGACTCATTGTGATCGGATGCGCGATGGCTTGACGCGACGCGTAGAATTGATAGTCCCGATGAAACATACAAAGTGAGAAATGCAATTTTTGAATCGCATCATGTGCCTTGATTTTGTTGGACGATCGCATGTATCAATATGCATGTGCGCTGGAAGACGAGAACAAGTAATAGAGCCAAGTCGATTGAGAATACGAGATGGTAAGTGATTGAGAATGAGAAGTTACATGTTAGCGTTGTTCGATATCTTACACCTGAGCTTGGTTGAAATGCATATATTGGTGGGACGCCTAAAATATGTGTATGATTCCAAACTAAGTTGTACGATCCAAATGATAGTGAGACGAGATCGTTGAACGATCTAAGAAACCCTTGGAAATTTAGTATTGGTTTCGGTTCGGGACGAACCTTGTTTTAAGTGGTATATTCTGTAGTGCCCCGCTCCGCACTGTGCATTATGCTGAGTCGTTGACTCGAAGAGTTGCGTTGACCCGATTACGTATTGATGCGAATCGATACAAAGTATTGAATTGTCCGAGCAATACATCGAACTAAGTCGATGCAAAGAGTTGCCTTGTCCCAAAGAATGCATCGAGTGAATCGATGCGAAGCGCCGCGTTGCCTCGAAGGATAAGTGCGTTGAGACGGCTCGAAGATTCTAAGAAATGAATCGACCAAGGTGCAAGTCCAAATCGATGCAAGTAATGATTTTAGTTGGTTTCATGTGCAGGCTATACGTTTACGCTGAAATATTAGAGGTCGATCTTTTGCCTTATTCAGTAAGGGGTCCGCGAAAGTAAATCGTCGCCTTGCGACGGACGGAAGCGTTGGCACGCTAAGGCAAATCGGATGTATAATTCAACAAGCACGAAGTGCTCGAATGGCTAAGTCAGGAGAGTGGCCGTGCAACAAAGTTAGGAATTGGGCCGCATCGGCTCGGCGAAACGGCAAAGGCAAATCGACTCAAGGTGGGAGGATTGACTTCTTTTTACTCCTTCATTCGATAAGTCAAATATCATTGTATGCTAAAAGTTAACCTATCGACGCCACGGGCGTGGTCCGATCGAAGTAAATCATAACATGTGTCGAACACTAAGTTAGTACAATTGAAATGAAACGTGCATCAAATGCACAAGTCGCTACGGAACATTGGATATCGCTAAGGCGAGCGCCTCGGTACGCAAGCCGCAATAACATGGGATAACTGTATCAGCGAGTGCCTTAGTGCACGAACCATACCGTGCCTTCGTGCACAAGTTAGAACGGCTAGAACATTGAAAGACAATAGGCGAGCACCCTAGCACGCAAGCCACGGATTGAATGCTAAGTCATAGAACATCGGAATACGGTCGGAACGTGCCTACGTGCACGTGATAATAAAAGATGGCTTCGTTGCGAAAGAATATAGTTGTGGCATAAATGTGGCGGAACTGTCGGATATGACATAATGCCTCGAAAGGTGTTCGAGACCTTCGGGTCGTTCGGTTGACGAGCATTGAGTTGAGGCATGATGCCATTGAAACATTAAACGAAGAATGAAACGTGAGAACATAGAAAGTTAACGGAGAAATGCAAGATGATAATGCGGCATGGTACCCTTCAAAATGTTCACGGCCTTCGGGCGTTCGTTGAGGACATTCGGGCGTTGTGCCAATTGAAATAGCGATAAGCGAACTTGCTTGGTTGTAAAATATAAGATTCGTTGCATGGCCAAATGGTCAAATGGACTTAAAGATATAAAAGCCCGTGCATGGGTTTCCCTCGAACGCGGTGCGCCAGGGCTGGGACCGTTCGCCTAGAAGGGATTCGTTTTCGGTATTGTTGGCACCACTTCGACCAGACGGGTAGCGACCTTATGGTGAATGTGTTAAGCAACTTACTGTGATTATTTCGATGGCCTCTGATGTTGGTTAGCAACCGCACGGAGTTAACATCGTCTTATGTTTCGAATATAAGTCTATTCTAGCTTGACAAGCTAGTGACCTTCATATAGTTAAGGCGATGGGTTTGGAAGTGCAAGGTATGCGTATATCCTGCATGGATGGATCCGAATAGAGGGCACTTATAACATGACAGGGAAAACAGATAGGCGTATTCACCTTGCATCGGTTGCAAGGGCGGGTGCGTCGATAAGCTAAGTTGCGCCACGAATCAAACACGAGAATGCTTGCTTGCCTATTCAATTCGAACATGCTTGCTATGATAACATGCTTTACGCTTTCGAATATGCCATGAAATTGACCCTAAGGAGAACATAGCAAGATCATAAGCTAAGTTGCATGATTCAACATAAATATTAAAATGTCGGTTTGGAAAGAAGATCTTTGCTTCAGTACATACGAGGACGAACGTACTGATCCCCCACCAGCTTCATGCAGGGTGCAGGGAATGGATTGCCCGCGGCGAAGCGTTGCTTGAATGCGTTGAGGCTTGGAATGCCGAAGCGTATTGAAGCGTGCGATCGTTTGACACTCGGACTCGTGATAGGATTGATGCGGCCGAGATATAGAAGGCATGATGTATGGAACGGCAAAATCCTTTGTGGGCAAGAGAGAACCTGAGTGTTGTAGCCAATCTGGCGAATTCTGTTAGGCTATTAAAAGCCTTTGTAATCTGATTTCGAAGATCAATAAAGAGATTTGTTTCGTATACTCTGTTTTCCTTTCGTTGTGAATATCAACTCAAAAGATAACCATTTGAGAACTTGTCATCTTGCCTTGCACGAGCGCAACTCCAGGCTCGTGCGACATCATGCCCCCTGTGAGGACGATGATTCGAGTGATTCGGGTCGGGGCATGACAGCAATTCGTGACTATTTTAAGCTCGAGTTTTCCTTTTCCGTCGATCGATTATTGCATCAAGGCATAATCGTTTCGCTAGTCTCGTCGTCCGACCAACTTATAACTTCCGTCGACGTATCGTTCATCGATA
Source organism: Iris pallida (assembly GCA_029216955.1). NCBI lineage: Eukaryota > Viridiplantae > Streptophyta > Magnoliopsida > Asparagales > Iridaceae > Iris > Iris pallida. The sequence goes on from JANAVB010025198.1 coordinate 649,843, forward strand.
CGAGTCTCGCCTTATCGTCCCAACCGATTTTTTGAAGAACACTTGCATCAACATACCGTCGTATAAATATTCAATCGAGTCTCGGTACTTTCCGTCCGTTGCGGACAAACCTTCGCAATTCTCGCAACGCGTTGATGCAATTCATCGCACAAGTGCTATACCATATACCACTCAGAATTGAGTCATTCATCGCCTACGTGGTACGGCATATACCACTCGGAATTCAAGCCATTCTCCTCGTATTATACTTAGTATAGACCGACGATCTCTTCCGACTCATGATTTCCGCGTGATCGTGCTTGATCACAACCGTAACTTTGATTAATTCACATCCGACAACTCGGTCAATATTCTCGTTTGCCAACTTAAGTTTTGTGTGCAACCGAATGATTCGTTCTATCGATTCACGATTTCAATTCTTTCCTTACGTTGCATCTATGCAACAATTTATTTGATATGCGTTGCACCCCGTACAACAAATTTTACTTTTGATACGCGTTGCACGTCGTGCTACAATTTTTTTCGACATTTCATTTCACTTTGTACAACGATTTATTTCTAATTTCCTTTGCACTTCGTGCAACGATTAATTTGATATGCGTTGCACCACGTGCAATAATTTTATTTCCAATACGCGTTACACATCGTGCAACGATTATTCCTGACTTTCTAAGTCAATGCCCAAATCCGTTTAACACATTCGGTATTGGCTTATCACTTCTACTTTCATTTTTAATACATATTACATTAACTCGTTGTACTTCGTGCATCATTTTATTCCCCATTCAACATGTTACATTGCAACAACATCTCAAATCGTATTTCACAATTTGTTGCTTGTAGCAACTAACATTTTACGGCTCGTTGCATTCAATGTAATATACCCTTTGCGACATTCTTAGCAAATATCATGAAATTTCCAAGACACATGCGGCAAAATTTCACGATTTGTATTAGACTTATTGTATGGAACATCTAGTGCGGCATCGAGTAGAGTCAAGAGTGATTTCAAGTGGTGGTGGGCAACTTTTGAATTGTAATGAAGCGAGCGTCCAGAGGAAATTGAGCCTAGAGGTCTGATACCAATTTGTCACACCCCGATCCGGGATCACCCGAATCATCGTCCTCGCAGGGGGCATGATGCCGCACGAGCCTTGAGTTGTGATCGTGCAAGGCAAGATGACAAGTTCTCAAATGGTTATCTTTTGATTTAATATTTAACAACGAAAGGAAACAGAGTATACGAAGCAAATTCTATTTATTGATATCCGAAACAGAGATTACAAAGCTTTTGATAGCCTAACAATACATGCTAGATTGGCTACAATACTTAGGTTCTCTCTTGCCCACAAAGGATTTTACCGTTCCATACATCATGCCTTCTATATCTCGGCCGCATCAATCCAGATGCGTAGTCCGAGCGTCAAGCGATCGTACGCTTCAATGCGCTTTCGCATTCTAAGCCTCAACGCGTTCAAGCAACTTCGCGCGAGCAATCCATTCCCTGCACCCTGCATGAAGCTGGTGGGAGATCAGTACGTTCGTCCTCGCATGTACTGAAGCAAAGATCTTCTTTCCAAACCAACATTTGTAATATTCACGTAGAATCATGCAACTTAGCTTATGATCTTGCTATGTTCTCCTTAGGGTCAATTTCATGGCATATTCGAAAGCGTAAAGCATGTTATCATAGCATCATGTTATCGAATTGAATGTACAAGCAAGCAAGCAATCTCGCGTTTGATTCGTGGCGCGACTTACTAAGTCGACGCACTCGCCCTTGCGTCCCTTGCACTGACGCAAAGTGAATACGCCTCATTCCTTTCTTGTCATGTTATATGTGCATCTCTAAGCAGGATCTATGCGTACGGGACACATATGTGCCTATACTTTCAACCCATCGTTCCTTAACTATATGAAGGTCGTGGGCGTATCCGCGTCGGAATGGACTAAAGGAGTTTCTTTTTTATTTTTCCTTACTTTCTTTTCTCTCCTTCTTTTCTCTCTCGTATTTGGGTAGCCCGACGTTTCACGGGTTGGGTTGCTATCCCAACAACCGAAACTTACCGCGTACCTACCATCATTTGCGGCTTTTCACATTTACGACCGAGTGCTAATCGGACTTCGCAGATGTGCGCCTATCAAAGATTACATCCCTCCTAGGCCGAACGGTCACGGTGCCCCGATGCGCCCGTTCGGAGGGAACGTTCCGTGCACGGAAGATATCATCGCAATTATCTCAAGTCCATTCCATTCGACCATGCAACGCACTATCATTCAAACAACCAAGAATAGCCTTGAGTCCAAGACTCAGACTTTATCATCTCGTATTTTTTCGTTAACTTTCTATGTTCTCACCTTTCATACTTTGTTTCAATATTCAATGGCATTATGCCTCAACTCAATGCCCGTCAACCGAATGACCCGAAGGTCTCGAACACCTTTCGAGGCATTACGTCTTAGCCGACAGTTCTACTACATTCATGCCACAACTGTATTCTTTCGCAACGAAGCCATCTTTATTATCCCGTGCACGTAGGCACGTTTCGACCGTATTTCCCTGTTCTATAACTTAGCATTCAATGTTTGGGGCTTGCACGCTAGGGCGCTCGCCTATTGTCTTTCAATGTTCTAGCCGTTCTAACTCGTGCACAAAGGCACGGTATGGTTTGTGCACTAAGGCACTCACCGAGTACAGTTATCCCATGTTCTTGCGGCTTGCGCACCGAGGCGCTCGCCTTTACGATATCCAATGTTCCATAGCGACTCGTGCATTTGATACACATTTTATTTTGATTGTTCTAACTTAGTGTTCGACTCACACTATGATTTATCCCGATCGAACCACGCCCGTGGCGTCGATAGGTTAACTTAGCATACAATGATATATTTGACTTATCAAATGAAGGAGTAAAAAGAAGTCAATCCTCCCACCTTAAGTCGATAGGCCTTCGTTGTTTCGCCGAGCCGATGCGGCTCGATTCCCTAACTTTGTTGCACGACCACTCTCCTGACTTAGCCATTCGATCACTTCGTGCTTCATTGAATCATACGTCCGATTTGCCTTAGCGTGCCCAAGTCTCAGCCCGTCGTAAGGCGACAATTTGATTTCACGGACCCCTTACTAAATATTGTAAAAGATCGACCTCTAATATTTTCCCGTCAAAGTATAACCTGCACACGAAACCAACTAAAATCAATACTTGCATCGATTCGGACTTGCGCCTTGGTCGATTCGATTTCTTAGAATCTTCGAGCCGATTCAACGCACTTATCCTTCGGGGCAACGCGGCGCTTCGTATCGATTCAACACGATGCATTCTTTCGGGGCAAGGCAACTCTTCGCATCGACTTAGTTCGATACGTTGCTCGGGACAACGTAACTCTCGTATCGACTCGCATCGATACATTTTTATTCGGTCAACGCAACTCGTTGAGTCAACGCTTCAGCGTAATACGCCGTACGGAGCGGGGCATTACACAATCCTCGAGGCACAACCCGCTGAATATAGGACTTGGTTCCGAAGAAGACATTCCATAACGAGAAATGGATCTTAATTCAACCGTCCCGCTCGATCGACTCGGTCGATCCCGACCTATCGGTCCCGACCGAATCGATAGCGTCAGTGTTCCTTTTCTCACGTACCCCGTGGACAGAGTACGGGACACGATGTAGGGACAGGGTACTACAACAAGGAAGGAATGCTCGCGACCATGGGTCGTCGAGGGGTCTCAAGGAAGGAATGCTCGCGACCGTGGGCCGTCGAGGGGTCTCAAGGATAGAAGTCTTGGTTTTGGTAGAGGAATGACTGTGTGAGACGTCAGTTTGTGTCGAGTCTTGCATGGTCATTTGACAACTTATCGACAAGGGCGACGAACCCTCGAGCGGTAACTCTGGGCCATGGGGCCGACTCGGCCTAGGAGGGAACAGGGTATAGTCGTGCGTAAGGTTTTGGCACAGGTTAAGTGGTGACTTGCAACGGGGCTAGCTACTTGCATTGAAAGGATCCCGATTAACAAAACTATACGTCAAGGTATAGCTTGTGATGCTAGTGGCCAAGTTCATATAGATGTCTGCGAATAGCGGCTATCCGCATGTATGCCTTTGGATTGAGTTGAGTTGAAGGTGTGTACAGTTAGAACACAAAGTTTGGGCCTAAGATTGGGTTCCAACATAGGCGTCGTGCTTCGACACGAGATATGGCGTCAAGTCTTGAGTTGTCGGCATATAAGTTGCTTAAGTTGGTTGAGTTGTCTGGAGTTTAAGTCAGGACCCGCCGCAAGGCAAAGTCGGTCGACACAAGTTCAGAAGTCTTGATTGGGTCAGTTGGTGATAAAAATAGTAAGGGCCGTGAGGCGGCAACATGGTTAAGTCACATTGAGTTGCGAGGCACGGCACAAAGGATTTGAAGCACGGTCACAGGGAAATGGAGCCTCATCGCATAGTTGCGTATCTTATTTTGGCCGTAAGGCAAACACGACTCGATAGGTTAACGTTGAATGTTGCAAGCACGGGATGGTCTAAAGACATAAAATAGGCAAGGCGTCGGTCCTAAAACTGATCCTAAGTCAAGAGTAAAAAGACAATCAAAAAGGGGATTATGTTGCACAAAGTAAAGTAAACATGTTGGTTTTGTATGGGTGGACGAGGAGCTCATTCCACCAGTACAGTTGAGTACTGACACCCACATAGTTTACATGTGCAGGCACAGGTAGAAGCTCGTGGCACGGAGCTCGCTTGGATGCGTCGAGGCATGGAGTTCCTTGGCGATTCGAAGCGCGCGACCGCATGGATTAAAGACTTATACGGGACATAATGTATGGACATCGCCTTCCGAAGCTTCCGCCGGCTTAAGACTTGTGTTGAGAGATGAGAGAGAGCTGAGTGACTTGTAATGTGAGATGAGTGAGCTTGAGTGAGCTTGAGAGACTTGTAATCTTGGCCTTGCACCCTATTGTAATATATGTTTCAATATCAATAAAAAGCTTCTTTTGCATGACTTGTGTTTGTTCTAAATTTCTGCTGCTATGATTCAATATCTCTGCATGGGACTTCTCTGCGACGACCCCGTCGCAGCCGCTGTAATCGACCGTTTTGGAACCCGCCTTGCACGAGCGCAATCTAGGCTCGTGAGGCATCACGCTCGTGCGGCATCACTCTTTATTAATATTGAAACAAAGGTTACAATGGGGCACAAGGCCAAGATTATAAGTCTCTCGAGCTCACTCATCTCACATTACAAGTCACTCAGCTCTCTCTCATCTCTCAATACATGTCTCGAGCCAATGGATGCTTCGGAAGGCGACGTCCATACATTATGTCTCTTATAAGTCTTGACTCCATGCGGTCGCATGCTTCAAACCACCAAGGAACTCCGTGCCTCGACGCATCCAAGTGAGCTCCGTGCCACGAGCTTCTACCTGTGCCTGCACATGGAAACTATGTGGGTGTCAATACTCAACTGTACTGGTAGAATAAGCTCCTCGCCCACCCATACAAAACCAATATGTTTGATTACTCTGTGTAACATAGTCCCTTCTTAACAATTGTCTTTCTAGTCTTTCCTTAGGATCGGTTTTAGGACAGACGCCTTGGCCTATTTTGTGTCTCAGGACCATTTCGTGCTTGTAATGCAACATCAACTCAACAATGTTAACCTATCAGGTCGTGCTTGCCTTACGGCTTAAAATCAGAGATGCAAGTACGTGATAAGACTCCTTTCCCGTGTGACTGTGCTATAAGCCCCTGTTGAGGCCGTGCCTCACAATTCAAGTGAGACTCAATCATGCCGCCGCCTCGCGGCCCTTGCCGTCTCGATGTCGTTTGCTACTAAATCATCAACTGACCCAAGCAAGACTTGTGGGTTAAGTGTCACTCGACCAACTTTGCCTTGCGGTGTTTTCTGACTTAAACTAAAGACAACTTACATCCAAACTATGCAACTTATATGCCGACAACTCAAGACTCGATGCCATATCTCGTGCCGAAGCACGATGTCTTCGTTGCAGCCAAATCTTTGGTCCAAACATTTTGTGTTACCGACTAAACATGCATTCAAGTTCTAGACCCAATCCAAAGGCATACACGCGGTTTGCCGCTATTCTGCCGACTCAACTATATGAATTTGGTCACTGGCTCCCAGAGCCATTGTGGACTCCTTTTGTAGTTTTGATTAGACGGACGCCCCTTGCCAGCGCAAGTAGCTAGCTCTGCTGCAAGTCCCCGCCTAACCCGTGCGGTCATATAGCACACAGTCTACGAAAAGTCTCTATCGTAACGGTTCCCATGGGCTGCCTGGGTCGACGTTCGAGAAACTGTTTATTTTATTTATCTTGTACAAGTTGTATAATGACCATGCAAGACTCGACTCAAACTGACGTATCACACAGTCATTGTACCTCTAGTGTTACCATCTCCTTCAGGGCTAAGTGCAATACTTCTCACATCTGAGTTCTTGTCTCGACGACCCATAGTCGCGAGCATTCTTCTTTCTTGCCTCGACGACCCAGTCGCGAGCATTCTTTCTTTCTTTCTTGCCCTATCATTTTACTCATCTTAAGAACAACTATTGAAACACTTTCTAAACTCAATAAATCAACTGTGGCCCATGCCTTAAAACACTAAGTCCTTGCCATCGTGTCTCAAACCAACGTGAAACTCTATGTGACACCACCACCCAAGTCATACTCTATATGACAGGCCCTTCAATCATGAGACTATGTGATTACCCCCGACCGTAGAACTCATAGGGCCGTGCCTGCTACTACTCCTGTTAGCTTAACGTAACTCGCTTAACTTACTTTGTAACAACTTAACGAGCAAAGGCTGCGTCAAGCCGTGCGTCGTAGGAACGTGTCGTGCACGCGTTTGACTTGAACAACCAAGTTATTTGAAGTGCCTAGACTTATGCGACAAGCCGTACAATACACCTTAACCTGTCGGCGAGCAGAGGCTATGCCACGCCTTGGGCAAAGAGACCGTACATGTTTTATGAAGCATTTATGCGGGCGACGCCTATGAATTTGGTTAACTCTTAGCTTGTGGCGAATACCAACTTTTCTTTCTCCCAAGCCACGAGACGAAGGACCAAGTGTCATTTTCAAAGCACGCCGTACACCAACTCTAAGCCGACCGTTGGACCTTTCTATATTCTAACTCAAATCGACCCGTCGGGATTTATCCCCGTTAACTATGTGAATTCGTCTCTTTTATTATCAAGCCTACTTGTGCAAGTTGAAAACATACGATTTATTATGTGAAGGCAAAGATGAGGCAAGTTCACCGAAACTAACCTACCTGAGCGAGCGGTCGCCTTGGTCGAGCGATGTCTTCATGCAGCCGTTGCAAGGCTAAGTTCGAACGCCGTCGGCGTTCCTATTCCTCCAATTGACTGAGCGGGACAGGGCACTACATCATACACCACTTAGAAAAAGTTTCGTCCGCGATACTGACTGAGTATACTTATTGACTTATCACTTTACTCATTATTTAAGAACTCTCGCACACACTACGCCTATGCGCTTTCTCAATCCGAGACACGTTCGTGCTACTATCAATCTTTTCTTTAATACAATTTCAAAATCCTCGACACTTTTCCATTCTTCAAGTCTTACTTGATTCAACGTATCACTTAGTTGGATCGTGCACATATTCTAGGCGTCCCCAAAATACATGTATTTCAGCCAAGCCTCGTGAAAGAGAATCCACCATCACCACTCGAGTCGGATCGTGCACGTATTCGGGCGTCCCTAATATACATGCATGTCAACCGATACTCGCGAGTGGAGCCTCCATAAATCCTACCACTTCGCACTCGGACGTCTGCCTAACCGCTAGGCTATGTCTTTCTGTCAGTATTGGAATCATAGTTCCCAAACAACAATATCAATACTGACCTCATCCTAAGGTCAAACCAAATTGATAGTACGAGATTTTCTACCCAAGCTCGCATCACTCCGATTTCTAAACTTTGAGCATAGATTGCCTACACGCATCCCAACTTTTGTCGCACGGGGTCTGAGTCATTCAGCAAAGCCATCTTACGACAAGTTACGTTCAACCAATTCTACGATATCTCAATATCGCTCGTTCAACAAACCATCTTCGCATAGTCTATCTCTTCGAACTCGTTTGACATAATCCGCCTATCAATCCTTCTCGAATCAAACACGCTATGACACAAATTGTCGCTAACCAAAATTTCACATTCTACCTTTTCTAAGTCATCTATTCCAATTCACATAATTGATCGTAAGGTCGTCTAGCTTAACAATATATTGCGCCCCGATCTCACGCGAGTCAGATTATCCACGGTGGGCATGAATCGCCATGCACGCTTTCGATGAATAATTATCCTTATCGGGATGTAACTCTTGTTTTTGCGTCTAGACTAATTCATTCTCGATGCACGGATTGGACCTACTCAATCCTCAAGTTTATTCAATCTTCAATCGAAGTCCAAATATCGTCAAATTTTTCTTCGCATCAAACCAACAAGTCGAGACAATCAAGGTTGTTGTGTCCTGATTTTCCCAGTTCGATTATTCCCGCGACATGAATCACCATGTCAGTGCTCACGCGGAACGATCGCCCCAAATCCGATGCAATGCATGTGCGAAGCTAGAGTTGCGCTCGCGTAAGACAAGATCGTCGACGATGTGGTTATCCGCGTAACCATCAAGACACTCATTTTCATCCAACATTTATCTCGATCAAAATCCTAAGTATAGTATCCAACCGAACAATAACACTTGCACGATCGTCATTCGCCGAGTCAGAGTACCCCCGAGTTATCGCATATCGATCTTTGATATGCCTCAATACCATCGACGATATGCGTAACCTGACGATCTTCCTTTGCAACCAATTTTGAGTCGTACGAATGATGCCATCATTCGACTGGATAATCTCCTCGACATTCAATTCAAGTTCGATCATTATCCCTCGAATCATTCACAACATCAAATTCCTTAAACCTAAATTCGCGTATTCGTTCATCCCTTTGTCTTAAGTCATCGACCAACGTATTTCCTCAATTCGCATCGATCCTTGCTAACTCAAATCATCGAGCAACATTCAATCCAATCCTTAGAGTCATTACATAACTTCAAAATTTGACTTTTCATGCATGCTATCTTCCTATCGTTCTAACTTTCTCTATACGATTTCACCTATCGATTCCCTTTATCAAGTTATCCGTTCACTACACCTTAACTTTTTCCTCGATTCGATTTCATCTACTCGATTATTTTCGCGTTTCATACTCGCATAATCCTCAATCCCGTGTATGTTTCGTGCACGTCCTTTCTAATATGTTCGAATCAACACGTCAAACTTCAAGGCTACAACTTTTTTAATGACGCTCAATCTAAGGCTTTGCATACGCACGACGCTTGCTGATAGACTCATCGACACCCCGAATCCTCAATCGATCAATCAAGATCCCTGAGGCTATCGTATACACCACTCAGGGTTGAAGTCATTCAATAAATCCTTAAAACTATCATTCGATTCACAATCTACTTTCTCGAATTTTTGTCCGAACGATTCCTTAAATTTCAAGCACGCTCACCTTATATTGTACCGACAAAAACATCGTCGTTCGAAAGCACCCCTATCGATAGTCATCTCAATTTACTCAATCGAGTTCAACTCATTCTTGTTCGATACTATTCAATTTCCGTACTCAACTTTTCTAAGGTCGACGCAACTTTGGTGTGTATGCCCAGCCCGACTTAGCCAACCGTGCTTACGCAAACCATCTTTTTGTTTTGTTGTCAAAAATTGTTCTCCTATATTTACAAAATATTTAGACTTATTGTATGGACATCCCGTAGGACAATTGAGAGAGAGCGCACCAATGATATCAACATACGGAAGCAACACTTCAGAGTTTGCGAAAACAACGGAGTTAAAGAATTCAATCGATAGTCCAAGGACGTAAAGCCGTGCTCTGATACCATTATATCACGTCCCGCTCCCGTAGGAGCGATCGTCCTCGCTAAGGCGTGATGCTGTACGAGCCTAGATTGCGCTCGTGCAAGGCGGGTTCCATAACGGCCGATTTTAGCGGCTGCGATGGGGTCGTCGCACAGAAGTCCCATGTAGGGACATTGAATAATAGCAGCGAAAATTAGAACAAAACACAAATTATACAGAAGAAGATCTTTATTGATATTGAAACAAAGGTTACAATGGGGCGCAAGGCTAAGATTACAAGTCTCTCGAGCTCACTCATCTCACATTACAAGTCACTCAGCTCTCTCTCATCTCTCAATACATGTCTCGAGCCAGCGGATGCTTCGGAAGGCAACGTCCATACATTATGTCTCGTATAAGTCTTGACTCCATGCGGCCGCCCACTTCGAATCGCCAAGGAACTCTGTGCCTCGACGCATCCAAGCGAGCTCCGCGCCACGAGCTTCTACCTGTGCCTGCACATGGAAACTATGTGGGTGTCAGTACTCAACTGTACTGGTGGAATGAGCTCCTCGCCCGCCCAAATAAAACCAACACGTTTGATTACTCTGTGTAACATAGTCCCTTCTTAACAATTGTCTTTCTAGTCTTTCCTTAGGATCGATTTTAGGACAGACACTTTGGCCTATTTTGTGTCTCAGGACCATTTCGTGCTTGCAATGCAACATCAACTCAACAACGTTAACCTATCAGGTCGTGCTTGCCTTAGGCTTAAAATCAGAGACGTAACTACGCGATAAGACTCCTTTTCCGTGTGACCGTGCTATAAGCCCCTGTTGAGGCCGTGCCTCGTAACTCAAGTGAGACTCAATCATATCGCTGCCTCGCGGCCCTTGCCGTCTTACGGCCCTTTGCTATTAAATCATCAACTGACCCAATCAAGGCTTGTGGGTTAAGTGTCACTCGACCAACTTTGCCTCGCGGCATTTCCTGACTTAAACTCAAGACAACTTACATCCAAACTATGCAACTTATATGCCGACAACTCAAAACCCGACGCCACATCTCGTGCCGAAGCACGGTGTCTTCGTTGCAGCCAAATCTTAGGCCCAAACATTTTTGTTACCGATTAAACATACATTTAAGTTCTAGACCCAATCCAAAGGCATACACACGGTTTGCCGCTATTCTGCCGACTCAACTATATGAATTTGGTCACTGGCTCCCAGAGCCATTGTGGACTCCTTTTGTAGTTTTGATTAGACGGACGCCCCTTGCCAGCACGAGTATCTAGCTCCGCTATAAGTCCCCGTCTAACCCGTGCGGTCATCCAGCACACAGTCTACGAAAAGTATCTATCGCAACGGTTCCCATGGGCCGCCTGGGTCGCCGTTCGAGAAACTGTTTATTTTATTTACCTTGTACAAGTTGTCCAATGACCATGCAAGACTCGACTCAAACTGACGTCTCACACAGTCGTTGTACCTCTAGTGTTACCATCTCCTTCACGGCTAAGTGTAAAACCCCTAAATTTTTACTACAATTTTAAAATTTTATTTTTAGTATTGATTTTGGTATTTATACGGCAAGTGCGAGTACGTACATACGTGATATTTATTCATTTAGTTATTTCACATAAAGAGTTTATTTTAGGTTTCGTAATTATAGTAAATAGGTTGATTTCGAAATATATAAAGAGTAAATAAATTTGATATAAATATTGTTTTCATAAAAGTTTAGTTAAATGTTTTTATTTTCATTACTATAAAAATAATTTATACAAGTATAAGTAATGATTTAGAGAAATAATACTTTTATCCTATTTTACATGCAAGGTGCATGGAAATTTATTTCCATACATATTCTGAGTTTCAAAAACTAATCGATATTATTATTTTATTATTTGCAAAAATATATTGTAAGCTATTTTCTATTAATATTTAAATACTTATTTTGAATTTTCGAAATTAATTATAATTATAATTTTAGTGTTCATAAAAATATTTTTAAAATTTGTTGATTGGTATTTAAATTAATTATTATGAATTATAAATACAAATGTATTTTATGGATCCTATTTTTAATGTAAAGATAGATATACCTAGATTTAAATTTGATTCAGATTTGGATTGAATTCGCTTTAAATTTATTTAAATTAATATGCTATTATCTATTGGGGTTTTAAATCAATTCTAATCCTTATCTAACTGGGAATTTTCACATCCTATAAATAGGCAGGTACTCCTCTATAAATTCCAACCATCCACAAATTTCTCCACCCACGTGAGTGCATCGTGTCCATGTGATCCCTCCCCGTCCAAATTCTTATTCCATATTTTTTTACATATACAATTTCAACCATCCCGTGTCCGACAACCCGGACACAATCCAAAATCCATCCCTATGTCTGTGTCGGACACACCGACACAGCCCCAAATTCTAAACCCTAACCCTATCCCTAACCATAATCCTACCCCTGTTCTACCGTGCCGTCACCACCACTGTAGACGCCCCAGCTCGTTCCCGTCGACTCCACTACCACCCTGACCTTTCACCACCGCCGCTTTCCGGCCAAAACCAGACCACCGACTTCCTGCCACCACCATCAAAACACCGCCACCATCGCACAGCCTCCGGCGCCTATCGACGGCGACCCCCAAAACACTACAATACCATAAACAAACGGCAAGTGCGTGTCCCAACTAGTCTTCAAATCTATCGCACACAGACGTAACACATCCTCCAGGATCTGATTCACTCTTTCTGTCTGGCCATCGATTTGCGGGTGGTACGCGGAGCTAAGGTTCAAATTAGTGCCCAACGTCACCTATAGACTCATCCAGAAACGTGATAAGAATCGCCCGTCTCTGTCCGAAATGATTATGGCAGGTACCCCGTGCAGTCTGACGATCTCGTTGATATAAATCTGAGCTAATCGATCGATGCACCATGATGCTTTAATAGCGATGAAATGAGCAGATTTGGTCAAACGATCGACAATGACCCAAATCGCATCATTCCCCCACGACATCTTCGGAAGGCCCATGATAAAACCCATAGAGATGTCATTCCACTTCCATACTGGAATGTCGAGGTTCTGTAGCTCCCCGCCTGGTCTTTGATGCTCGGCCTTCACCCGTTGACAGGCCATGCACTGTGACACAAACGTTGCCACGTCTTTCTTCATGTCGTGCCACCAAAAGGTCGTGCACAGGTCCTTATATATTTTGGTACTCCCGGGGTACAACGAGTACTTCGCATAATGGGCCTCCGTCAGAATCTCCTTTCTAAGTTCAGCATGGTCCGGCACGCATTGTAGTGCCCCGTCCCGCTCAGTCAATCGAAGGAATCGAAACATCGACGGCGTTCGGACTTAGCCTTGCAATGGCTGCATGAAGACATCGCTCGGTCGAGGCGACCGCTCGCACAGGTGGGGTAGTTTTGGTGAACTCGCCTCATCTTTGCCTTCATATAATAAATCGTATGTTTTCAACTTGCACAAGTAGGCTTAATAATAAAGAGATTAATCCACATAGAAAAAGGGAGTAATTCTGACGGGTCGAATTAAGATAGAATATGGAAAGGTCCAACGGTCGACTTAGAGTTGGTGCACGGCGTGCTTTGAAAATGACATTCGATCCTTCGTCCCGTGGCTTGGGAGAAGAAAAGTTGGTATTCGCCGCAAAGCTAAGAGTTAGCCAAATTCATAGGCGTCGCCTGCACAAATGCTTCATAAAGCATGCACAATCTCATCGCCCAAGGCGTAGCATAGCCTCTGCTCGCCCGACGAGTTAAGTTGTATTGCACGGCTTGCGACATAAGTCTAGGCACCCCAAATGACTTAGTCGTTCAGAAGTCGAACGCATGTGCGGCATGTTTCCGCAATGCAAGACTGGACGCAGCCTTTGCTCGTCGTGTCATTGTACGTTAAGTCAGGCAAGTTACATTAGGCTATTTGAGTGGTAACAAGCACGGTCCCACGAGTTCTACGGTTGGGTATAACCACATAATCTTACGGTCTCAAGGCCCATCATATAAAGTATGACTTGGGCGATGGCGTAGCGTAGATCGGAAGGCGGTTTGAGGCATGATGCATGGACTTAGTATTTAAGGTATGAACCACGGTTGAGTATTTAACGTATGAACCACTGTTGATTCATTGAGTTTGAAAAAGGGTAAGAAAGAAGTATGCTCGCGGGTACAGGTCGGCGAGGCCTCGTGGCTACAGGTCGGCGAGGCGGTCTCATAAGAAAGAAGTATTGATCTTGGCCCTGAAAAAAATAGTGACACTAGAGGTAGCATGACTGTGTGAGACGTCAGTTTGAGTCGAGTCTTGCTTGGTCATGGACAACTTGTTGACAAGGTGAGCGTTTCCTCGCACGGCAACCCGAGGCCACGGTAGCATTGCGGGCAAAGGGAAACAAATAATTAGCTGTACTGGGCATGGGTTAGGCGAGGACTTGCAGCGGGGCTCGCTACTCACGCTGAAAGGACCCCGTCTAACAAAAGCTAGAGGAGTCCACGATGGCTATGGGAGTCAATGGCCAAATCATATAGATGAGTCGGCATGGCGGCAATCTGCATGTGTGCCTTTGGATTTAGTTGAGTTAAAGGTGTGTACAGTTAGAACACAAAGTTTGGGCCTAAGATTGGGTTTTAACATAGGCGTCGTGCTTCAGCACGAGATGTGGCGTCGAGTCTCAAAGTGTTGACATGTGAGTTACAAAAGTTGGGTTTGTGTTGTTCAAGTTTAAGTCAGGAATCGCCGTAAGGTGTCACGCCCCGATCCCGCAGAATCTTTTCGTCCTCGCTTCGGACTCTTTTGGGACCGTTCGTCCTCGCTAAGGCATGATGTCGTACAAGCCTAAGTTGCGCTTGCACAAGGCCAAGACCTGAAGCAAGACAAGTTTGACAATACGCAGCAGAACGTATCGCAGATAATTGAAGCAGCAGCGGACATATTTCAGAATACATGTATTGAACACAATAGTAACAAGAAACAATTCTCTTTATTGATTTCATTTGAATAGATTACAAGCTCTCGATTTTCTCTGATACAATGTTACAATCTCTCAGAATATTACAGATTATAATGATCCCGTTTCCATACATTACATCCTTTTATATACAAAACCAAACTCTTTGTAACAGATGTCGTCTCTTGGCATCTCTTCTGATTTCTGGCTCCTGAGGATGAGGCTCGGGCTATCGCTTCGGACTATCCTTCTCGATGCATAGTGCACCTGCATGCAGACTGATGGTGGATCAGTATATCAGCATACTGGTGATTGTGAACAAAGAGCTACATTTGTCTGAAACGATCACTGTTCATTTAGTGAGATAACATTTCTTGTGATGTGATCTTGCTAGTTTTACCTAGATTCATTCCATGCATACAGAGTCATTTTACAATCTCCTTTTGAAAACACATCTTTAAAAAGCCAACATTTCAATTCATTTCAATTCAAGCATACAAGGGACTATTCAATTCTGGCACGATGACTATTCATTTGTGCAGTGCGCAGCGTGTTTCATGAGCATATCATTTTATTAGGGACAACATCTTTAGCACTCTTTTCTCTTGTTCAAGACAATCTTAGGGTCAGATTACAAGCATGATATTACACCTTTTCTTTAGTAGAACATAGCACTTCTTGGTAACAGATTTATCTTTTCAAGCAATTCATATAGCAAACTCAAGCAATACATGTATATCACTTTTCAGTGATTCTTACCATAGTCGACTGTCCATCCCTGCACAAGATAAGGATTAGCATAAACATTATAAACTAATAGTGTTCCATGTTCGTCTCTGCATTATTAACTCTTAGCAAAACATTCTTTTGACTCATATCAATATGCAGCATGACAATAACTCTTATCAATATGCAGCATGGCAATAACTCTTGTCAATATACAGAACTCTTGTCAATATGCAGTATGGCAATAACTCTTGGGTCCATGGGCAATATCCATATTAGCAGTCGGAACTTCTTGCCCAACTACTAACAGACTGACACCCCCCTCTTTCTGTGGAAACTTCTAGCCCAGGTGTCCTGTTCTCTCCTAGGCCGATCGACTCCGGGCGCCCCCAGAATCGTCGAGAGACTACCACTTGTGCACAAGCCGTCTAGACCAATGCAAATGCACTATCATATAAAAACAATCATGCATCAATCAAGCAACTTGCAAACATATTCCTCTTCTTCTTTTCATGCCTTTGCAGATATACGACACGTTCAATTCGTGCCTTTTTTTTATTCAGGTCAACATGTACAAGTCCGTCTGTACATGTCTATAATTCTCAAGCATACTTAGCAGCAAGCAATTATCAAGCATTCAATTCGATTCATTTGTCTTCTCTTATCCTATCAAGCATGACAAGCATCATTTCAGTTCTTATTAGCAGGCAATGAGTCTTCTTATTAGCATGCAGATTATTTCTTTTCTTGTTCTTAGCATGGCAAGGTTCTCTTTTTCAAGGCAACATTCATTTCTTAGCGGGACAACATGTGAATTCTCTTAAAGCATACTCAACGATTTACCGTCTTGTTATTAACAAAAGCATTCAATCAAAAACTCAGATTCTTAAGGCGCAAGCGAATCAGCAAATGAGACTTCGTCCACTCACCCAGATTAATCGTCTTCTGTTGCAGAGCCAGCAATCCGATCTTTCTGTTTATCTAGTGCCTTCGTCGAGTAGGACACTACATAATTACCCACCGAAAAGAAGTTTCGTCCTCGAAACTTAAAGAGAAACTTACGATATCCTTAGCAGCGATAGTCCTCATCCTTCGCCATCATCAATCCATGAAATCATAATTCAGATCATATCAGAACTCTTGTTCAATCAAGCATTTCAATCTCAATCAATCAAATCGATAAAAACATATGCCGACATCATAAAAATATTTACGGACTTATTGTATGGAACGTTCATCTCATTATTGATATCGAGTAGGCAACAGAATTTCGATCAGAAGACATGTACAAATTCAATTGAATCAAAATTGGCCAGAGGATCGTGTTGCCTTGATACCATTCTGTCACGCCCCGATCCCGCAGAGTCCTTTCGTCCTCACTTCGGACTCTTTTGGGACCGTTCTTCCTCGCTAAGGCATGATGCCGTGCAAGCCTAAGTTGCGCTTGCACAAGGCCAAGACCTGAAGCAAGACAAGATAGACAAGTTTGACAATACGCAGCGGAATGTATCGCAAATAATTGAAGCAGCAGCGGACATATTTCAGAATACATGTATTGAACACAATGGTAACAAGAAACAATTCTCTTTATTGATTTCATTTGAACAGATTACAAGCTCTCGATTTTCTCTGATACAATGTTACAATCTCTCAGAATATTACAGATTATAATGATCCCGTTTCCATACATTACATCATTTTATATACAAAACCAAACTCTTTGTAACAGATGTCGTCTCTTGGCATCTCTTCTGATTTCTGGCTCCTGAGGATGAGGCTCGGGCTATCGCTTCGGACTATCCTTCTCGATGCATAGTGCACCTGCATGCAGACTGATGGTGGGTCAGTATATCAGCATACTGGTGATTGTGAACAAAGAGCTACATTTGTCTGAAACGATCACTGTTCATTTAGTGAGAAAACATTTCTTGTGATGTGATCTTACTAGTTTTACCTAGATTCATTCCATGTGTACTGAGTCTGTTTACAATCTACTTTTGAAAACACATCTTTGAAAAGCCAATATTTTAATTCATTTCAATTCAAGCATACAAGGGACTATTCAATTCTGGCACGATGACTATTCATTTGTGCAGTGCGCAGCGTGTTTCATGAGCATATCATTTCATTAGGGACAACATCTTTAGCATTCTTTTCTCTTGTTCAAGACAATCTTAGGGTCAGATTACAAGCATGATATTACACCTTTTCTTTAGTAGAACATAGCACTTCTTGGTAACAGATTTATCTTTTCAAGCAATTCATATAGAAAACTCAAGCAATACATGTGTATCACTTTTCAGTGATTCTTACCATAGTCGATCGTCCATCCCTGCACAAGACAAGGATTAGCATAAACATTATAAACTAATAGTGTTCCCTGTTCGTCTCTGCATTATTAACTCTTAGCAAAACATTCTTTTGACTCATATCAATATGCAGCATGACAATAACTCTTATCAATATGCAGCATGGCAATAACTCTTGTCAATATACAGAACTCTTGTCAATATGCAGCATGGCAATAACTCTTGGGTCCATGGGCAATACCCATATTAGCAGTCGGAACTTCTTGCCCAACTACTAACAGACTGACACCCCCTCTTTCTGTGGGGACTTCTAGCCCCAGGTGTCCTGTTCTCTACTAGGCCGATCGACTCCGGGCACCCCCAGAATCGTCGAGAGACTACCACTTGTGCACAAGCCGCCTAGACCAATGCAAATGCACTATCATATAAAAACAATCATGCATCAATCAAGCAACTTGCAAACATATTCCTCTTCTTCTTTTTATGCCATTGCAGATATACGACACGTTCAATTCGTGCCTTTATTTTATTCTGGTCAACATGTACAAGTCCGTCTGTACATGTCTATAATTCTCAAGCATACTTAGCAGCAAGCAATTATCAAGCATTCAATTCGATTCATTTGTCTTCTGTTATCCTATCAAGCATGACAAGCATCAATTTAGTTCTTATTAGCAGGCAACGAGTCTTCTTATTAGCATGCAGATTATTTCTTTTCTTGTTCTTAGCATGGCAAGGTTCTCTTTTTCAAGGCAACATTCATTTGTTAGCGGGGCAACATGTGAATTCTCTTAAAGCATACTCAACGATTTACCGTCTTGTTATTAACAAAAGCATTCAATCAAAAACTCAGATTCTTAAGGCGCAAGCGAATCAGCAAATGAGACTTCGTCCACTCACCCAGATTAATCGTCTTTTGTTGCAGAGCCAGCAATCCAATCTTTCTGTTTATCTAGTGCCTTCGCCGAGCAGGATACTACACAAGGCAAGTCAGTCAAGTGGCACTAAATTCATAAGTCTCGATTGGGTCAGTTGGTGGTCAAAGTAGCAAGGGCCGCGAGGCGGCGATATGGTTTAGTCACCCTGAGTCGCGAGGCACGGCACGATGGATTCCTAGCACGATCACATGGAAATGGAGCCTCATCGCATAGTTGCATCTCTGATTATGGTCGTAAGGCAACCACGACTTGATAGGTTAACGTTGAATATTGTAAGCACGGGATGGTCTAACGATACCAAATAGGCAAGGCGTCGGTCATAAAACTGATCCTAAGGCAAGAGTAGAAAGACAATTGATAAGAAGGGACTACGATGCATAAAGTAAATCAAACGTGTTGGGTTTGTATGGGTGGGCGAGGAGCTCATTCCACCAGTACAGTTGAGTACTGACACCCATATAGTTTACATGTGCAGGCACAGGTAGAAGCTCGTGGCGTGGAGCTCGCTTGGATGCGTCGAGGTACGGAGTTCCTTGGCGATTCAAAGCGTGCGTCCGCTTGAAGTAAAGACTTATAAGGGACATAATGTATGGACGTCGCCTTCCGAAGCTTCCGCTGGATCAAGACTTGTATTGAGAGAAGAGAGAGAGCTGAGTGACTTGTAATGTGAGCTTGAGAGACTTGTAATCTTGGCCTTGCGCCCCATTGTAACCTATGTTTCAATATCAATAAAGAGCTTCTTTTGAATAACTTGTGTTTGTTCTAATTTTCGCTACTATTATTCAATGTCTCTGCACGGGACTTCTGTGCGACGACCCCGTCGCAGCCGCTGAAATCGGACGTTGTGGAACCCGCCTTGCACGAACGCAATCTAGGCTCGTACGGCATCACACCTTAGCGAGGACGATCACTCCTACGGGAACGGGGCGTGACATAATGGTATCAGAGCACGGCTTTACGTCCTTGGACTATCGATTGAAATCTTTAACTTCGTTGTTTCTGCGAACTCTGAATGTTGCTTCCGCATATTGATATCGTTGGTGCGCTCTCTCTCAATTGTCTCACGGGATGTCCATACAATAAGTCTAATTATTTTGCAAAATATAGGAGAACACTTTTTGACAAAGAAACAAAAAGATGGTTTGCGTAAGCACGGTTGGCTAAGTCGGGCTGGGCATATACACCAAAGTTGCGTCAACCTTAGAAAAGTCGAGTGCGGGAATTAAATAGTGTCAAACAAGAATAAGTTGAACTCGATTGAGTAAATTGAGATGACTATCGATAGGGGTGCTATCGAACGACGATGTTATCGTCGGTGCGTTATAAGGTGAGCGTGCTTGGAAATTGAGGAATGGTTCGAACGGGATTCGAAAAGTCGATTTTGATTCAAATGATGGTTTTGAGGATTTGTTGAATGACTTCATCCCTGAGTGGTGTATGCGATAGCCTCAGGGATGTCGACGATCGATGGAGGATTCGGGGTGTCAATGAGTCTATCAGCAATCGTCGCGTATACGCAAAGCCATAGATTGAGTATCGATGAATAAGTTTTAGTCTTGAAGTTTGACTAGTGGATTCGAACAACCTAGAATTGTCGTGCACGAAACGTGCATGGGATTGAGGATTGCGCAAGTGTGAAACGTGAAAATGATTGAGTAGGTGAAATCGAATCGAGTAAAAGTTAGGGTGTACGAATGGATGACTTGATCGAGAAAATTGATACGGATCGTACACGAAAAGTTAGCACGACAGGTAGTCAGCGTGCATGAAGGGTTTGATTTTGAAGTTATGCGAATGACTCTAAGGATTGGATTGAATGTTGCTCGATATTTAGAGTTAGCAAAGGATTGAGACGAATTGAGAAAATACGTTGGTCAATAACTTAAGATAAATGGATGAACGATACGTGAATTCGGGTTTGAGAAAACTGATGTTGTGAATGATTCGAGGGATAATAATCGAACTTGAATTGAATGTCGAGGAGATTATCCAGTCGGACGATAGCATCATTCGCACGACTCGGAACTTGTTGCAAAGGAAGATCGTCAGGTTACGCATATCATTGATGGTATTGAGGCGTATCAAAGGTCGATATTCAATAACTCGAGGGTAATTTGACTCGGTGAATGACGATCGTGCAAGTGTTATTGTTCGGTTGGGTGCTATACTTAGGATTTTGATCGAGATGAATGTTGGATGAAAATGATTGTGTTTTGATGGTTACGCGGATAACCACAACGTCGACAATCTTGTCTTGTGCGAGCGTAACTCTGGCCTCGTACATGTGTTGCGCCGGATTTAGGGCGATCATTCCGTGTGAGCGCTGACATGATGATTCATATCGCAGGAATGATCGAACTCAGAAAATCAGGACGCGACAACTTTGATTGTCTCGACTTGTCAGTTTGATGCGAAGGAAAACTTAAGGATGTTAGGACTTATGATTGACGAATGAATAAAACTTGAGGATTGAGTAGGTCCAATCCGTGCATCGAAAATGAACTAGTCTAGACGCAAACAAGAGTTACGTCCCGATGAGAATGATTATTCCGCGGGAGCGTTGCATGGTGATTCATGAACCACCATGGATAATCTGACTCACGTAAGATCGTGGCACAACGTATTGTTAAGTCAGATGACCTTGTGATCGATTTCGTGGATTGGGATAGATGACTTAGGGAGTATGGAATGTGAATTTGGGTTTAGCAATGAATTGTGTCATAGCGTGCTTGACTTGGAAGGATGGATAGGCGGATTATGTCAAACGTGATCGAAGAAATAGACTATACGAAATGGCTTGATGAACGAAGTGATATTGATATGTCCAGGAATTGGTCGAAACGTGAGTTATCGTAGGATGGCTTTGCTGAATGACTCGGACCCCATACGACAAATGTTGGGATGTGTATAGGAAATCTGTGCTCGAAGTTTAGAAATCGGAGTGATGCGAGCTTGGGTAGCAAACCCCGTACTATCAACTTGGTTTGAGCTTAGGATGGGGTCAGTGTTGATATTGTTATTTGGGAACTATGATTCCAATACTGACGGAAAGACATAGCCTAGCGGTTAGGTAGACGTCCGAGTGCGAAGTGGTAGGATTGTGGAGGCACCACTCGTGAGTATCGTTTGACATGCATGTATATCAGGGACGCTCGAATATGTGCACGATCCGGCTCGAGTGGTGATGGTGGATTCTCTATCACAAGGCTTGGCTATACGATCTAGTCCTCAATCACGTTCGCGTCATGCGCTAAGACATCCTTCAGATTCGTTCGACGAATCTCTAGCGTAATCGCTCACGTCGCCTCGACGTACTAAGTCGTTCACACTAATCCTAAAAATCCAATAATCTTCCGTGTACGCCTAAGCATTAGTTTGATAGCGTTCCTATCGATATACACTCTAAGTGTATCTCCGTTCCCGACCGAGCGGTACTTGATATCGCTCGCAACTTGATTGTACCAAAAAGTCTAGGTGCGCGATACTCGACACAGCTTAGCCAAAAGGCTGCGTGCATAACCATCCCGTTCGAACTATACTTCGGTCTCGTGTACTCATTTTCTATTGTCAGCGTAAGCTTATTCAAGCACGCACTGCGTTTGCTAACTCTTAGCATCGGTTCCTTCCAACTCAAGTACGTCATGGTTCGGCACAAAGGCCTTCGCCTATCGATCCCGTTCAACCGAGTACTTGTACGAGCTTTTGAAAGTATTAGAATTATTGTATGGAACATCCCAAGGCACAATGAGAGAGCATACACTTCTTTTTCCAACGACGAGCTTTCAAAACTGAGAGAATCGAAATGAAGTCCATGGACGTAAAGCCGTGCTTTAATACCAATCTGTCATGCCCCGCTCCCGCAGGAGCGATCGTCCTCGCTAAGGCGTGATGCCGCACGGGCCTAGGTTGCGCCCGTGCAAGGCTATGTCCAGAAACGGCCGATTTGAGCTAGGCCACAGAGTCGCACAGAGTGTCCCCATTTGCAGCGGAAAGTAAAATGAACACAAGTGGAAGCAAATTCGAACTCTTTATTGATATTCAAGAAGTTTACAAGTCACTCAAGCTCTCTCTCCCTGAAACATAAAAGGTGTGCCAAGTGGCTTACAAGATGGAATGATTCATGGCGTTGTTCCGATATATTATGTCCTGTATATGGTGCTCCAACTCCTTGCAACGCTCCAAGGCTCCAAAGATAGCTCCGCGCATTAGCACGTTCGAGAAAAGCTCCGCACCCGCCGACGTTTCCTGCTTCCTGCAAGCAGACTGTGGGGTTATCAGTACATTGTTATACACTGATGGGGAGGCTAGCTCGCCCACGATGCTATCATTACCAAACATGTTCGATTTACTTTTGTGCATCTCTATCATTCATTGTCTTTCTAATCTTGCCTTAGTATCAGTTTCATGCATATTTTGTAACCTATCTCGTGTTGCCAAATTCATTGTATTGCATGGAAATACATGTTCGACTTACCCATACTTACCGTCCGGCCTTCCCTGTCCAAAGTAAACCAAGTTAGTCAACAATTCATATGTAATAACTTAACGTGATTCTTGTAAACATTTAGTGTTCAAGGGCGTGGCCCTACTTCAGGTTCTAGCGCGTCGTAGGCGTATTCACTAACTCATTTGTACGAAGTATTCTTCATCATTTTGTGTGTTATATCCAAGCCTGTTCAGAAGGTGTTTTGTTGAGTTGACTTAGACTACTTTGATTTCAATGCAAGGACTTGCACGTGGATTGCCACCAGCAAAGCCCACTTAAATCTATATGCACCGGTCGCTGGCATGTCAGCCATTTTGGACATTTTCCCCTGTGGCATTCTTATCTATCAAGCGTGATGGCTGGTACACCCTGATAGACTATTGAATAACTGGCCCTACGTTTGGTTATGTGCCCAAGCCCGCACATTCTGTCCGCCCGTAGGCCATGATTCTGCCTAGGCCGGCCACGAAATCGTCGTTCGTTGCCCTTGGAATCCCTTTTCGCTCGTGCACGAGCCGTCCACGACCATTTCGTATTTTATTGTCATCTTAACTTAACGGATGTCTTTGAGCCATAGGCTAACCCTTAGCCATAATGCGTTATCGACCAGGTTGGCGTCCGTGCAGCGCAGGTAGCGAGCCCCGTTGCACGTGCCCGTCACACCTGTCGCTAACTATTCTTTCCTTTCTTATCTTTTATTTATTCCTTCCTTTTTTTCCTCCTTTTACTTGTTCGTTCGATCATTGATTCATTCACATATTCATTCATTCATTCGTTGATTCATTCTTTCATTCTTTCATTCATACATTATGCAACTTCCCGTACGGGAGTCGCCTTGGCGACCCATCGGTCCTATAGTCTTTCAATGTTGCTAAACTCTACTCGGAACGACTATGTTGATAGTCTTCCCATTTCTTTGTTGTAAACCATTCATTGTTTCATTGTTGAACGCATAAGGGACTTGAACGTAAGCTTGTGCCTTAGCACGAGCGTGGAGCGCGGTGCAAGAGTTCTCGTATTTTCCATGCTCTTTTCCATATTCTATACAAGCATACAAGATGGGATTATTCCCTTAGCTAGGTGCGTTGGGTCATTTATTAGCATGTGCGGTGTTATCGCCTAGCGACTTCAGTGATAGTGTTCGTATTATTATGTGTCTAGGCTAAGCAAAGACGGGTTCATCGGAGCCACCCACCTTAGCGATGTTCACATCGGCCGAGCGATACCCCGAGCGCGCCTTTGAAAGTCTAAGTCTGGATTCATCTTTGACGGGCCATTGTAAGTCTTACATCGATTCGCATCGATACTTCTTCAGGTCGACGCAACTCTTCGAGTCGACGGCTCGTTTGAGTCGTTACACTTGCCATTTGAATCGGCGTTCCGCTAGGGCGGAGCGGGTCATTACACATGAGGAACGGAAAAGTGTCGAGGATTTCGAGATCATGAGTTTTGAAGAAAAGATTGTGGGTAGCACGAGCGTGGCTCGGATTTGAGGGAACGCATAGGCGTAGCGTGTGCGAGAGTTTTTGAATGTTGAGTAGAAATGATAAGTCAATAAGTAAGTACTCAGTTAGTATCGAGGACGAAACTTTTTCTGAGTGGTGTATGATGTAGTGCCCCGTCCCGCTCAGTCAATCGGAGGAATCGAAACGCCGACGGCGTTCGGACTTAGCCTTGCAACGGCTGCATGAAGACATCACTCGGTCGAGGCGACTGCTCGCACAGGTGGGGTAGTTTCGGTGAACTCGCCTCATCTTTGCCTTCACATAATAAATCGGATATTTTCAACTTGCACAAGTAGGCTTAATAATAAAAGAGATGATTCCACATAGCAAAAGGGAGTAATCCCGACGGGTCGAATTGAGATATAATATGGAAAGGTCCAACGGTCGACTTAGAGTTGGTGTACGGCATGCTTTGAAAATGACACTCGATCCTTCGTCCCGTGGCTTGGGAGAAGGAAAGTTGGTATTCGCCGCAAAGCTAAGAGTTAGCCAAATTCATAGGCGTCGCTCGCACAAATGCTTCATAAAGCATGCACGATCTCATCGCCCAAGGCGTAGCATAGCCTCTGCTCACCCGACGAGTTAAGTTGTATTACACGGCTTGCGGCATAAGTCTAGGCACCCCAAATAACTTGGTCATTCAGAAGTCGAACGCATGTGCGACACATTTCCGCAATGCAAGACTGGACGCAGCCTTTGCTCGTCGAGTCGTTGTGTGTTAAGTCAGGCAAGTTACGTTAGGCTATCTGAGTGGTAACAAGTACGGTCCCACGAGTTCTACGGTTGGGTATAACTACATAGTCTTACGGTCTCTAGGCCCGTCATATAAAGTATGACTTGGGCGATAGCGTCACGTAGATCGAAAGACGGTTTGAGGCACGATGCACGGACTTAGTGTTTAAGGTATGAACCACGGTTGATTCATTGAGTTTGAAAAAGGGTAAGAAAGAAGTATGCTCGCGGCTACAGGTCGGCGAGGCCTCGCGGCTACTGGTCGGCGAGGCGGTCTCATAAGTAAGAAGTATTGATCTTGGCCCTGAAAGAAATGGTGACACTAGAGGTAGCATGACTGTGTGAGACGTCAGTTTGAGTCGAGTCTTGTATGGTCATGGACAACTTGTCGACAAGGCGAGCGTTTCCCCGCACGGCAACCCGAGGCCTCGGGAGCGTTGCGGGCAAAGAAAAACAAATAATTAGTTGTACTGGGCACGGGTTAGGCGAGGACTTGCAGCGGGGCTCGCTACTCATGCTGAAAGGACCCCGTCTAACAAAAGCTAGAGGAGTCCACGATGGCTCTGGGAGTCAGTGACCAAATCATATAGATGAGTCGGCATGGCGGCAATCCGCGTGTGTGCCTTTGGATTGAGTTGAGTTGAAGGTGTGTACAGTTAGAACACAAAGTTTGGGCCTAAGATTGGGTTTCAACATAGGCGTCGTGCTTCAGCACGAGATGTGGCGTGGAGTCTCAAGTGTTGACATGTGAGTTACAAAAGTTAGGTTTGTGTTGTTCAAGTTTAAGTCAGGAATCGCCGTAAGGCAAGTCAGTCAAGTGATACTAAGTTCACAAGTCTCGATTGGGTCAGTTGGTGGTCAAAGTAGTAAGGGCCGCGAGGCGGCGATATGGTTTAGTCACCCTGAGTCACGAGGCACGGCACGATGGATTCCTAACACGATCACATGGAAATGGAGCCTCATCGCATAGTTGTGTCTCTGATTATGGCCGTAAGGCAACCACGACTTGATAGGTTAACGTTGAATGTTGCAAGCACGGGATGGTCTAACAATACCAAATAGGCAAGGCGTCGGTCATAAAACTGATCCTAAGGCAAGAGTAGAAAGACAATTGATAAGAAGGGACTACGATGCACAAAGTAAATCAAACTTTTTGGGTTTGTATGGGTGGGCGAGAAGCTCATTCCACCAGTACAGTTGAGTACTGACACCCACATAGTTTACATGTGCAGGCACAGGTAGAAGCTCGTGGCGCGGATCTCGCTTGGATGCGTCGAGGCACGGAGTTCCTTGGCGATTCGAAGCACACGCCCGCATAAAGTAAAGACTTATATGGGACATAATGTATGGACGTCGCCTTCCGAAGCTTCCGCTGGATCAAGACTTGCATTGACAGAAGAGGGAGAGAGCTGAGTGACTTGTAATGTGAGCTTGAGTGAGCTTGAGAGACTTGTAATCTTGGCCTTGTGCCCCATTGTAACCTATGTTTCAATATCAATAAAGAGCTTCTTTTGAATAACTTGTGTTTGTTCTAATTTCCGCTGCTATTATTCAATGTCTCTGCACGGGACTTCTGTACGACGACCCCGTTGTAGTTGCTAAAATCGGCCATTATGGAACCCGCCTTGCACGAGCGCAATCTAGGCTCGTGCGGCATCACGCCTTAGCGAGGACGATCGCTCCTACGGGAGCGGGGCGTGACACGCATATCCTCCCTTTCATCCGCGTCATTCTGCCCTTGTCCACCAAAAAATCGGTCACCTTTCCCGTCGAAATCAGCTCGTGCATCTTCTTCAGGAATGGGTCGTCCTCCTGTGCGTTCCTTATTTTGTTGTGCAAGCTTGACTCAAGGTGCAATTGGGCCAATCGTGCTACACGGTAACGGATTCAGAGTTCGATACCCATCTCTGCCAAGTCTCGTTGTATATTACGGTTGATAGACAAACACCCAGCAAACATTCTACTCAGAGCGTCTGCTACGACGTTTCCCTTACCTGGCGTGTACTCGATAGTCAGATCGTAGTCTTTAATGAGTTTGAGCCAACGCCGCTGCCATAAGTTCATGTCCCGTTGAGTGAAGATGTATTTGAGGCTTTTGTGGTCCGTATAGATGCTACAAGCTACACCATAAAGATAGCACCGCCATAGCTTCAACGCGAACACAATGGCCGCTAACTCAAGATTATACGTAGGATAATTCTTCTCGTGTTGCTTCAATTGTCTCGAAGTAAACGAAATCACCTTATCCCTTTGCATAAGCACGCATTCCAAACCAGTCCGTGCTGCATCGCTAAATATTTGAAACCCTTCTGGCCCGTCCGAAAGTACAAGGATCGGCGCTGAGATGAGCCGTTTCTTCAACTCTTGAAAGCTCGATTCGCAGGCATCGTTCCACTCGAATGCGACTCCCTTCTGGGTGAGGTGAGTCAGAGGCGATGCAATCTTGGCAAAGTCTTTCACAAATCTACGGTAGTAGCCTGCCAAGTCGAGGAAACTTCGGATGTCGCCTGCTGAGGTAGGCCGCTTCCAATCAACTATCGCTTCAATCTTCTTTGGGTCCACCGTGACGACTTCAGCTGAGACAACGTGCCCAATGAAAGTCACGCTGCTCATCCAGAACTCGTACTTGCTTAGCTTGGCATAAAGTTGGTGTTCACGCAGAGTCTGTAGCACCGTCTTCAAGTGTTCCGCGTGCTCGTCCTTACTTTTCGAATATATGAGAATTTCATCGATGAATATGACAATAAATTTGTCTATGAACGGTCGGAACACCCGGTTTATTAGGTCCATGAATGCGGCAGGAGCGTTTGTCAAGCCAAAGGGCATGACCAAAAATTCGTAGTGACCATATCGAGTTTGAAAGGCGGACTTCGGCACGTCCTCGGACTTGATCTTTAATTGATGGTAGCCTGAGCGAAGATCAATCTTGGAAAATATCATCGCCCATTGCAATTGGTCAAACAAATCGTCTATCCTCGACAACGGGTACTTGTTTCGCACCGTGGCTTTGTTAAGTTCTCGATAGTCGATACACAGCCGCATCGACCCAGCCTTCTTCCTTACAAACAATACTGGAGCACCCCACGGGGAGACGCTAGGACGAATATATCTGCGATCTAGCAACTCTTGTAGTTGTGCCTTCAGTTCCTTCAGCTCTGTCGGCGCCATTCGACAGGGTGCTTTGGATATCGGTCGGGTGCCCGGAATGGTGTCAATGCTGAATTCTATCTCTTGGTTCGGCGGCATCCCTGGCAACTCATCTGGGAACACATCAGGAAATTCTGCCATGACTTCAGTCTGGGTCGTGCTTGCAATCACCGTTCTCATTTTGAACTGATGCTAGGTACCCGCTGCACCCAGAATACAACATACGCCTTGTCAAAATTGCCGATATCATCATTGCTACCTTTGATGCTGCTCCGTACGAATAGGAGAACTCGGTTTCGCCTGGAAGACGGAACACAACTCTCTTTTTTGCGCACTCGATCGTTGCGTGGCATGCATCCAACCAATCCATGTCGAGGATTATATCGTACTCCTTGATGTCGAGGATGATAACTTCCAAGGATAGATTTTTCCCTCCAATGCAGATGTAACCATCCCTACAAATTTAAGTGGCAGACATATCTACTCCCGATGGAGTGCTAACGCTAAGATTCATATCTAAAAGTTGCATGGGTAGTTTATTCTCTTTTACAAAGTCGGCAGATATGAAACTATACGTAGCATCCGAATCGAACAATACTCTAGCAGGCATATTTTTATATTGTAATATACCTATCACTACAGTGTCAGACGCAAAAGCTTCGTCCTGAGTCAGTGCGTTGACTCGGCCTTGCGCCCTTGGCGATTTTGTGGGTTCACGGGCACCGCGTTTGCGCCCTGGACGGGAGGCGCCCTGTTCTGGTTCTGGCTCTAGACGTCCCTTGGTGGATGTTGATTCGCCCTCCCCATGCGACAATCTACTGCCTTGTGACCTAGCTGGTCACACTTGAAGCATCCCCGTCGACAATCGGCCGCCAAATGTCCCATCTTGCCGCAGCGATGGCACCGTACGCCTGGATGAGGCCCCCGATACTCAAACGTATTTTGGCACTTTGGCACACCAGATCCTTCCGCGTCGTGAGGACGTTTGTTGAAGTTATTGCTGTCACGCCCCGCTCCCGCAGGAGCGATCGTCCTCGCTAAGGCGTGATGCCGTACGGGCCTAGATTGCGCCCGTACAAGGCTATGTCTAGAAACGGCCGATTTGAGCTAGGCCACAGAGTCGTACAGAGTGTCCCCATTTGCAGCGGAATGTAAATGAACACAAATTTGAAGCGAGTTCAATCTCTTTATTGATATTCAAGAGGTTTACAAGCTGCGCTAGGCCGATATTACAAATCGCTCAAGCTTTCTCTCTCTGAAACATAAAAGGCGTGCCAAGTGGCTTACAACATGGAATGATTCATGGCGATATTCCGATACATTATGTCCTGTATAGGGTGCTTCAGCTCCTTGCAACGCTCCAAGGCTCCAGAGATAGCTCCGCGCCTTAGCACGTTCGATGGAAGCTCCGCACCCGCCGGCATTTTTTGTTTCCTGCAAGCAGACTGTGGGGTTATCAGTACATTGTTATGCACTGGTGGGGAGGCTAGCTCGCCCACAATGCTATCATTACCAAATACGTTCTATTTACTTTTGTGCACCGCCTATCATTCATTATCTTTCTAATCTTGCCTTAGGATCAGTTTTATGGCAAATTTCATAGCCTATCTCGTGTTGCCGAATGCAAGTGTCGCATGGAAATACATGCATGACTTACCCATACTTACCGTCCGGCCTTCCCTGTCCAAGTAAACCAAGTTAGTCAACAATGCATATGGAACAACATAATGTGATTCTTGGAAACATTCAATATCAAGGGCGTGTCCCTGCCTTAGTTACTAGCGCGTCGTAGGCGTATTCTCTAACTCATTGTACGAAGTATTCATTATCATTTGGGTGATACACTTCAAGCTTATTCAGAAGATGCTTTGTTCAGATTAACTTAGACTACTTTGATTTCAATGCAAGGACTTGCACGTGGATTTGCCACCAGCAAAGCACACTTAAATCTATATGCACCGGTCGCTGGAATCACAAGCCATTTTGGACATCCGAGCCGTGGTATTTCTCAACTAGCGTAGGGTGAGGACTAGCACACACCCCGTTAGTCTCTTGAAATACTCCTGCACTTACGTCTTCCGGGTGGCCGAGTCCGCACCCAGGCAGCCCGTAAGCCATATTTTGATTCTGCCTAGGCTGACATATCCCCCCTTTGATCATGCCGCAGAATCCCTTTTTCTTTACGGTCACAGCATTCGCCACCCCTCGTTCGTACCGTTTGTCCACGACCATTTCGTATTAACTTGTCTTTTTAACTTAACGGCTGTCTCTGAGCCGTAGGCTAACCCTTAGCCACAATGCGTTATTGACCAGGTTGGCATCCATGCAGCGCGGGTAGCGAGCCCCGTTGCATGTGCCCGTCATACCTGTCGCTAACCATTCATTTCCTTCTTATCTTTTATTTATTCCTTCTTTCTTTTACTTGTTTGTTCGTTCATTGATTCATTCACGTATTCATTCTTTCATTCGTTGGTTCATTCATTCACTTATCCATTCATTCTTTCATTCACACATTATGCAACTCCCCGTGCGGGAGTCGCCTTGGTGACCCATCGGTCCCATAGTCTTTCAATGTTGCTAAACTCTACTCGGAACGACTATGTTGATAGTCTTCCCGTTTTATTGTTGTAAACCATTTATTGTTTTATTTTTGAACGCGTAAGGGACTTGAACGTAAGCTTGTGCCTTAGCACGAGCGTGAAGCGCGGTGCGAGAGTTCTCGTATTTTTCATGTTCTTTTCCATATTCTATACAAGCATACAAGATGAGATTAATCCCTTAGCTAGGTGCGTTTGATTATTTTATTAGCATGCGCGGTGTTATCGCCTAGCGATTTCAGTGATAGTGTCCGTATTGTTATGTGTCTAGGCTAAGCAAAGACAGGTTCATCGGAGCCACCCACCTTAGCGATGTTTACATCGGCCGAGCGATACTCCGAGCGCGCCTTTGAAAGTCTAAGTCTGGATTCATCTTGACGGGCCAATGTAAGCCTTGTATCGATTTGCATCGATACTTCATCGGGTCGACGCAACTCTTCGAGTCGACGGCTCATTTGAGTCGTTGTACTTGCCGTTTGAATCGGCATTCCGCTAGGGCGGAGCGGGTCATTACACCATACACCACTCAAAACAAGTCTCGTCCTCGAGACTTCCTGAGTGCAGGTCATCCTACCATTCCCTAACTCGCATCGTCGTATTTCTTAGGCAATCCCTATCGAATGGCTCTATCGTTCTATGGCACCGAACTATACTCGATACCTTTCCAAGTTCCGTGTCGCATACGTTTGGTCGATTTTTATTGAATAACTTTTCATTCATTTTAGAGTTGATGGCACTTATCCAATTCAAGCGTTTCTTCGACCTGGTTGCTATTCTGATGTATCATGGGACTGAAACGGTCGTACGAGGTACATTATTATTTATCAAACTTGAGGGTCCTAGGCTGAGGCAAACTCACTCATTCGTTCATGCGCATCGCAACACCCACTTGCAGCTGCATTCGAGTTCATCATATCGCTGAGTTTGGATCGTGCACATATCCAAGGCGTCCCTCGAACACGTACATTTCAACCAAGCTTAGCGATTAGCGAAGTCGGACAAGCTACTCGTGATAGTTTTGATTGGCCGATCGTTTCGCTAACTTTGATTTAAAATCGAACTCATGTGTGTATCACATATCGTTTATCTCGGTCCTCGAGACGATTCGATTCGCTTCTCAAGCGTTATTGTCCACGAAATCAGTATAATTTCTTCTTAGCGGGGTCGACCAAGCCTAAGTAATTTATGTCCGATTCAAAACCAAGTATTGCACCATCATCAAGTATTTCTTCCTATCAACGATTCAATTTGTTATCCCAACTTTTACTTGCGCATCATTCATCCCTATTATTCCCTTCGTTTAGGGCCAATCTCGTTGTCGTTCACGCACACTCCCAGTTCTCCGTCCTACTCTAAGTTTTGTTTCCCCAAGTCTATCGTCCGTCCAGACGATACTGTAAATACCATCGCACAGGTTCAATCACTTGGCATAGGGTCATCCGCCTATCCGCTAGGTCAGCTCACAAGGTCATAGTTATACGACAGGTCCGTGGATCGTCGCGCAAGGTCGTTGCACGATGCTCGCCCCAAATCCTATGGTCAAACCATTTGTTCACTTGTACGGGAGTTTCTACCCAAGTTCGTTTCACTCAATTTTCTAAACATCGAGCATGATCACCTAATTCACATCAAGAATTACGTTGGACATATTCAATTCCGTTCAATCACCAGTTCTAACCAATTCATGTATTCGATCACGAGGTCATCCAGCTCGATAATATATTGCGCCCCAATCTCACGCGAGTCCGATTATCCACGGCGGTTCATGAATCACCAAACAATACTCCCGTGGAATAATCGTTCTCATCGGAGCGTAACTCTTGTTTGAGTTTTAGACTAACCCATTCTCGATACGCGGATTGGACCTACTCAATCCTCAAGTTCAATTCTTCAAGCACACAAATTCATTCTCGAGTCCACCTTCGCATCAAACCACAAGTCGAAGCAATCAAATTGCTACGCCATCCAAGTTCAATCACTCCCGCTGTATGAATCACCATATCAGCGCTCACGCGGAGTGATCGTCATAATCCGGCGCGACGCATGTGCGAGGCTGGAGTTGCGCTCGCATAAGACAAAAATATCAATATTGTGGTTATCAACGAAGCAAATCCAAGCATTCATATTTTTATCCAATCCAAATCAATTCGATAGTCTGACCGTCATACGTTCAACTAGAAAATCCTCGAGCCAAATCTACATTTTCCTCGATACATTTTTAACATCCCAAGTATAGCATCCAACAGAACAATGACATTTTCACGATCGTCATTCATCGAGCCAGAGTACCCCCGAGTTATCGCATATCGATCTTTGATACGCCTCAATACCATCGACGATATGCGTAACCTGACGATCTTCCTTTGCAACCGATTTCGAGTCGTGCGTTGATGCTGTTGTCCGAGTTGGATATTCCACAATTTCTTCGATATTCAATATCAAGTTTTATCGCTATTCCTCAAGTTAGTTTTAAGATCGTTGTCCAAATTCAAGTCACAATTTATTTGAATCAATCTGAAATCGTGCGCGTGATCCTCTAAGTTTCCTCGATCAAGTCCATTCATTTTTATTCATCGTTCTGAATCATTTTCTAACTTGCATTGCCCATTGACAAGTTGTCCGAATGACATCTCGTTCGGGACATTCGAAGTCACGACCAACTAAGCGTGACGCATTCTAAGACTTTGCGCGATCGCATCGCCTCGCCGACGTACTCGTTGTGTTTCGTAATCCTTAATTTTCGCTCGAATGATTTTCTAAGAACATCCATACACCACTCGGATTCGAGCCATACGATCTAGTCGTCGATATTCATTCTTATTCTTCCCCGAACTTATCACATACACCACTCGGGTTCAAGCCATCCTATTTAATCCACAATCACATTTGCCTCATGCGCTAAGACATCCTTCAGATTCGTTCGACGAATCTCTAGCGTAATCGCTCACGTCGCCTCGACGTACTAAGTCGTTCGCACTAATCCTCAAAATCCAATAAATCTTTCGTACATGCCTAAGTGTTAGTTTGATAGCGTTCCTATCGATATACACACTAAGTGTATCTCCGTTTCCGACCGAGCGGTAATTGATATCGCTCGTAACTCGATTGCACCAAAAGTCGAGGTGCGAGACACGCGGCACCACTTAGCCAAAAGGCCGTGTGCGTAGCTATCCCGTTCGTACTATACTTTGGTCCCATGTACTCGTTTGCCGTCAGCGTAAGCTCATTCAAGCACGCACTGCGTTTGCTAACTCTTAACATCGGTTCTTTCTAACTCAAGTCCGTCGTGGTGGCCCAAAGGCCTTTGCCTATCGATCCCGTCCAACCGAGTACTCGTACGAGCTTTTGAAAATATTAGACTTATTGTATGGAACATCCCAAGGCACAACGAGAGAGAGCGTACACTTCTTTTGTTTCAACGAGCTTTCAAAACTGAGAGAATCGAAATGAAGTCCAAGGACGTAAAGCTGTGCTCTGATACCAATCTGTCATGCCCCACTCCCACAGGAGCGATCGTCCTCACTAAGGCGTGATGCCGCACAGGCCTAGATTGCGCCCGTGCAAGCCTATGTCCAGAAACGGCCGATTTGAGCTAGGCCACAGAGTCGCACAGAGTGTCCCCATTTGTAGCGGAAAGTAAATGAACACAAATTTGAAGCGAATTCAATCTCTTTATTGATATTCAAGAAGTTTACAAGCGGCGCTAGGCCGATATTATAAATTGCTCAAGCTCTCTCTCTCTCTCTGAAACATAAAAGGCGTGCCAAGTGGCTTACAACATGGAATGATTTATGGCGATGTTCCGATACATTATGTCCTGTATAGGGTGCTTCAGCTCCTTGCAACGCTCCAAGGCTCCAGAGATAGCTCCACGCCTTAGCACGTTCGATGGAAGCTCCTCACCCGCCGATGTTTCCTGCTTCCTGCAAGCAGACTGTGGGGTTATCAGTACATTGTTATGCACTGGTGGGGAGGCTAGCTCGCCCACAATTCTATCATTACCAAACACGTTCTATTTACTTTTGTGCACCGCCTATCATTCATTGTCTTTCTAATCTTGCCTTAGGATCAGTTTTATGGCATATTTTATAGCCTATCTCGTGTTGCCGAATAAAAGTGTCGCATGGAAATACATGCATGACTTACCCATACTTACCGTCCGGCCTTCCCTGTCCAAGTAAACCAAGTTAGTCAACAATGCATATGGAACAACATAATGTGATTCTTGGAAACATTCAATATCAAGGGCGTGTCCCTGCCTCAGTTACTAGCGCATCGTAGGCGTATTCTCTAACTCATTGTACGAAGTATTCATTATCATTTGGGTAATACACTTCAAGCTTATTCAGAAGATGTTTTGTTCAGATTAACTTAGACTACATTGATTTCAATGCAAGGACTTGCACGTGGATTTGCCACCAGCAAAGCCTACTTAAATCTATATGCACCGGTCGCTGGCATCACAAGCCATTTTGGACATCCAAGCCGTGGTATTTCTCAACTAGCGTAGGGTGAGGACTGGCACACACCCCGTTAGTCTCTTGAAATACTCCTGCACTTACGTCCCCCGGGTGGCCGAGTCCGCACCCAGGCAGCCCGTAAGCCATATTTTGATTCCGCCTAGGCTGGCATATCCCCCATTTGATCATGCCGCGGAATTCCTTTTTCTTTACGGTCACAGCATTCGCCACCCCTCGCTCGTGCCGTTTGTCCACGACCATTTCGTATTAACTTGTCTTTTTAACTTAACGGTTGTCTCTGAGCCGTAGGCTAACCCTTAGCCACAATGCGTTATCGACCAGGTTGGCGTCCGTGCAGCGCGGGTAGCGAGCCCCGTTGTACGTGCCCGTCATACCTGTCGCTAACCATTCCTTTCCTTCTTATCTTTTATTTATTCCTTCTTTCTTTCACTTGTTTGTTCGTTCATTGATTCATTCACGTATTCATTCTTTCATTCGTTGGTTCATTCATTCACTTATCCATTCATTCTTTCATTCACACATTATGTAACTCCTCGTACGGGAGTCACCTTGGCGACCCATCGGTCCCATAGTCTTTCAATGTTGCTAAACTCTACTCGGAATGACTATGTTGACAGTCTTCCCGTTTCATTATTGTAAACCATTCATTGTTTTATTTTTGAACGCGTAAGGGACTTGAACGTAAGCTTGTGCCTTAGCACGAGCGTGAAGCACGGTACGAGAGTTCTCGTATTTTCCATGTTCTTTTCCATATTCTATACAAGCATACAAGATGGGATTAATCCCTTAGCTGGGTGCGTTGGGTCATTTTATTAGCATGCGTGGTGTTATCGTCTAGCAATTTCAGTGATAGTGTCCGTATTGTTATATGTCTAGGCTAAGCAAAGACGGGTTTATCGGAGCCACCCACCTTAGCGATGTTTGCATCGGCCGAGCGATACTCCGAGCGCGTCTTTGAAAGTCTAAGTCTGGATTCATCTTGACAGGCTAATGTAAGCCTTGCATCGATTCGCATCGATACTTCATCGGGTCGACGCAACTCTTCGAGTCGACGGCTCATTTGAGTCGTTGCACTTGCCGTTTGAATCGGCATTCCGCTAGGGCGGAGCGGGTCATTACAATTGCGGACGCTTGACCCGGTCTTCTGCGAGGCTCGACCGAAGATTCGCTCAATATCAAGGACATCGTTATATGATTCCATGTAAGTCTGGCATCTTTGGTTCATGACGTCCCGACGCAATTCATCATTCAAGCCTTGTTGGAAGCGCTCGCACCACGCCTCCTTGTTCGGTAGAAAGGCCCCGGCAAACTTCGCAAGCTTCGCGAACTTCGCATCGTAGTCTTCAACGGACAGGTTTCCTTGCTTCAAGGACATGAATTCCTCTTCCTTCTGTCGACGAAGGGCACGAGGAATGTATTGCTCGAGGAAGGCCAGTTTGAATGTCTCCTACGAGATCTTGGCGTTGGGGTTGGCCTCTTGGAGTTCCTGCTTCTTTGCCTCCCGCCA
The DNA here is from genome assembly GCA_029216955.1 of Iris pallida. Lineage (NCBI taxonomy): Eukaryota > Viridiplantae > Streptophyta > Magnoliopsida > Asparagales > Iridaceae > Iris > Iris pallida. The sequence continues at coordinate 687,166 of JANAVB010025198.1, forward strand.
GTCGTAGGCCCTCAAGTTTAGCTACAATGCTGTGCACCCGACTCGTTTGGACCCCTTGATGCTGAGGAGATTGAACAGACCCTCAACCTTCACTAGCCACCCTATGACTTCGTCAGGCTCTATTCGACCATTGAACTCAGGCGGGTTCATCTTCTTAAATTTGGTCATCTTGAGCAGGGAGGAGGAGGACATATGCTTCGCCTTTACGGATTGCACTTCTTCTTCTGACATGGCGGTCGTCGAGTTCTGTTGGGTCGCTATGGTGCTCACGATCTGGGTCAGGGCCTCCATTTGCTTTTGTTGGGTGCTAATTTGGGCCTGGATCTGTTCTTGCAGCTGTCGTTGCTGCATCTTCGACTGGCGTTGTTGGAGTTCCATGAGGCGTAGTAGTCGCTCCATAGCAGATTCACTAGGCGTCGCGCCTTCGGTGCTATCCGTGCTAATCAATGTGGCATTGACAGCAGGGACACCCAGTCTTTCCGATATTCCTACAAAATTGAGCAAACCCGTTAGTATTCTCAAAATATCTACGAGCTTATATGTATGGAACGATTATTCCAGGCCGCATATGTCGAAAAGCATAGTTTTGAAAAATCGCAACGGCATCTAAAAGAAAGTATTTTGAAAGGTCTGAGGTGTGAACTGAGCTCTGATACCAACTTGTCATGCCCCGACTCGCCGAATCGATCGCCATCGCCTTGACTCGATATAAATCGATCCCACGGGTCGGGATGTGATGCCGTACAAGTCTTTATTGGACTTACACAAGGCAAGAATGTGCAATTGGAAATTCCTTTTTGATACGACACGTTGAAATTAAATAGTGCAGAGAGTTGAAGACATAGCATAGGAAGAAATTTAGCTTTTCATTCATAAACTAGCAAAGTATGTGCAAGGTTATTTTTACATTACATATGCCGTTGCGGCTATATCTTGAAACACAAAAGAAAAACTCTCGACAAGCTTGCCCTGAAATAATCCTTGTCGTTCCATACATTCACGCCCCTTTATACATTTGAACAAAAGCCTTCGATCTGAGTTAGGCTTCAAAATACTTCAAAATAGAAGAGCTTCGTGCCGTCTCCCGTTCTTCAGCTTCAGGTCTAGTCTCGAGCTCCCGCAGCGCGCTCGTTACCTGGGGAGTTGGGGGTTAACACACTTGCTAGTGGATGGGACGAACCCACTCGTCTAAACCGACACTGCTTATTAAGGATTCTAGCATACGAAGTGATCTTTCTATTTAGAACTATATGAATTGCAGTTCATATCGAAGGCACATTTTTAAACGATAACACATGACAAATTTTAAACATTCTTATAACGGCCGTACTCCTTTCCTGCACAAAATATGCATGATACTTACCACCTGCACAAGACAATAGGTGAGCATGCAATCTATCCTATATGCGGTCATTGGTGATATCGACACCTTGAAGGACGATTACGTAGCCTCGCGATGCGCCCTCCAGTCCAGGTAGCGAACCTAACTGAAGGTCTCGCAATGCCTCGCGCCGAAGCACGATTTCCATAATTTTCTCCTAGACCGATTCGGTCCCAGGGCCCCGGGTACCGTCTCGAGGAAAGCTCATCTTGTGCACAAGTCGTCCTTGACCATGCGAATATATGAACAGTTTAATATGTATGAAGTAAATTGCATAGCGTAACCATTATCAAACTACATAATCATTCCTACTCGTACAAGGGTCCTTTTCCCCGAAATCGTACGTTCTGATTTAGCATCCCGTAGGCACCAAATTCTCCGAAGCATGATATACCGCAACCAAGGTTTTCTTCGTTGTGTTTTGCATGGCATGAAAATATATTCTATCTCTTTCTTAGAACTTTATCTTTTCTCTACTTAGGGTGAACTTATAGATTCGGAGTTAACTTCTCTAGGTTGATACATTATCCCGAGTTCTTGATCTTAGTGGCAAGCATACATCCCGTTAACATCATCGATTTGAACGTTGAACTTTAAGAATTTAGTTGGCGGGAAGGAGTAGAAAAGAAGGGGCCGAAGAACCACCCACCTAAGGAAATTGCGCTGAGAGTAGAAGAACGATTCACGACGGTCAAGCGTCATTTATACGAACTCCTGCAATGGTACGAGCATCGAATTAGAACTCTTCCTTCAATCCCTCCTTCGAAATTCCCAAAGATGCATCCATAAATCGATTCGAAAGCACACTATCAAATCCACGCAATAATTCGTTCAGAAAGCCAAGAAAACTAATAAAACCAACAACAGACGGGTTACGTTGCTCCATTTAGAGTTCCTTCGCCAAGACGCTGCCTACTGCATCTAGGACTTATTCCAACAGAAGCCGATCCATTAGTTGGAATGGTACTCATATCACTCGTCCAAATCGATTTTATTGATGCCATGGTTTTTGTATATCAAATTCGTCGCCGAGTCAGACTAGCCATCTATGTTTCCGACCATGTCTGACTTTCCACGAGCCTATTACATAGTGCTTCGCCCGACGGGAGCGAGGCACTACAATTTCTCTACCACGCCAGCACGAAAAGCATTCATGTTCCTCCGGTACGGATGATCCTTTGGCAGGAACTGTCGATGACAATCGAAGAAGCACGATTTTCTTCCGTGTTTCAAACGGAAAGCCTTAGTGCGATCCATTCGATACGGACATGCGAGACGACCATGGGTGCTCCAACTCGATAACATACCTGTAGCCTCCCTTCCCGGAATTTTGAAAATTTTTATTTATTTTAATTAAAATGGTGATTTTTTTAGATTTTTATGAATAATTTATTTTTATTAATTATTACGGTAGATAATTTTAGCCATGGTTGAGATTTGGAGTACAAGGTGACTAGGAATTATGGCACGGGTAGTGCAACGGCATGCTTTGACTAGTGTATTAGCCATGGTAGAGAAGGCCGAACCATAGTGATGTCCTAACTAGAAAAACCAGGCCAAGTTGCGACGTAACCCTTATCGAAGATTATTTATTTATTAATTATATTAATTAGTTTTAGGGAACCCGGTCGTACCAAACTAGTGCAGATTGGACCCAAACCAAGCCCAAGCCTTTGTAGACCTACTTTTAGGTATGTACAAATATTTTTTAGCTTTTTGGGTAGACTTAACGATATTCCTAAATATTTGGTTATTTATACAAAATGGGTTTATTATTATTATTATTATTATTATTATTATTATTATTATTATTATTATTATTATTATTATTATTATTGTTATTATTTAAATAGAGTTTTAGAATATTGGTACAATTTCCTTGGGCCAGATATGCCTACCAAGACTCTTTAGATTATCTGTGGATTATTGGTATTATGGAGTTTATTTAGTGGGTATTGGTATATGTATGTATATATAAATATCAAATACGTGTTTAAGTGTTTGTATATATAGATAAAAATATATTATATATGTGTATGTATAGGAGATATGGGTATACGTGTATATAGATAAAAATATATATGTATGCATATATATAGATGAATATATATGTATATATATATAGAGGATATATATATATATAGAGAATATATATAGAATATATATATATATATAGAGAATATATATATAGAGGATATATATATATATATATATATATATATATATATATATATATATATATATATATATATATATATATATATATATATATATATATTTTACGTGTATATGTGCATATATTATTTAAATGTATATTATATGGATGTATATATATATATATATATATATATATATATATATATATATATATATATATATATACATCCATATAATATACATTTAAATAATATATGCACATATACACGTAAAATATATATATATATATATATATATATATATATATATATATATATATATATATATATATATATATATATATAAAATATATATATATATAAAATATATATATATATATATATATATATATATATATATATATATATATATATATATATATATATATTATACGAGTGTATGTATGTATATATATATATTATATGGATGTGTATATCTCTAAATATATAATGTGTATTTATATATACATATTATATATTTCTTTTTTATATATATACATATTATATAAGTTTATATATATATATATATATATATATATATATATATATATATATATATATATATATATATATATATAAGTATTTATGTATATTCATGTATTTATATATAAATATATATATTATATATTTATGTATATGTGTACATATATATATATATATATATATATATATATATATATATATATATATATATATATATATATATAAGAGATGGAGAAAAAGGATAGGAAATAAGTTGTAGCAGTAGCAAATCCCGAGCCCCACAGAATTGGCAAGCCCACAGCAAACTCCAGCCTAGCCGAGCCTGGGCCCCCCATGAGCCCGAGCCCAGGCTCGCAAGCCCAAGCCCAAAAAACTCTCTCTGCCCCGAGCAAACAAGAGAACCCCTGCGTTCTCTGTAAGCTGTATCGAACATATATATATATATATATGTTCGCAAAGAACCGAGCAAATACTCCCCAAAACCCTAACCACCGCACAACCACCCCCTCCTCCCCTGGGCGACCCCGCGCGCACCCTCGGCGGCCGCCGCCGGCCATCCACAGGCCGAGAACAGCGCGGGTGCGCGTGCGCGCTGAAACCGCAGGCAACAGCAGCAGTTACAGGTACGAAGTTACATTCAATTTTCTACTCACCTGTTCGACCGTTTTCGATCCCGTAAAATCCTACATAGAGCCAATATAACCCTCTCGAGATCCCCACAATTGGATCGAGATATAGCCCGACGAACAGTCAGGAAAATTGAACCCAAAAACCCGAAAAATCTGTCCCGAAACAGGACCGAAAGCAGTCCAATCACCCACCTTCGACGATCGATTCTGATCGATCCAGTGACACATTAGAAAATCTATTTGAAGAGACTTTTAGACAACATGTAGGGCTTCGAATCCCTTCTTGCGAAATTTAAAATCATCGACTGAGCGACGAGAAATCGAATCCCAAAGTTTCCTAAAAAGCTGTTTTCAAAACAATGAAATTGTTCCACACGACGTGCGTCACGCCAATCGGGACGACGTGGTCGCGAACCGAAAGCATCGAAAGCTGCGTAACGATTTCGTGGTCGTGTGGGCTTTGACGAAATTCAAATTGGTCGCGTGTGCGCGACGAATTTGATACGTATTCGTCGAAATTCCCCGTATCGTGCACTTTGCAAATTCTCCAATTACTTTGTGCACGTTCGGCAGATCGAGACGAAACTTGCGCCAACAGGACCGTATCGTTTTTCTGGTCCTGCATGCCAAGTTTGGTCCAAATCTGAGACAGTCGAATCGAACGTCGTTTTGCGGGCCCCACGGTCCCACTCAACGGGCGATTTTGTGCACGGCCCGCCGGAATCCAACTTTGGACATACGGTTGGGTTTGTATCGGAAAACTGGATCCATAGACATGTAGTTTGACGACTTTAGAGACCGTTGACTCTGGCACACTTTTCGGTGCAAAACGGGTCCAACGGCGGACATCGTTTTTGCCCGAAATTACCGTTTTGCCCCTGTATCCAGAATTGGACTTAAGGACAGACAATCCTAGCTGATTTGACCCTTCTAGACCCGTTGGTGATATTTGTTTTATCAGCCGACAATGTTTGTAGATATTTTCTCTAGGTATCACCATTAATTAATCAATTCCTATTTTTCCGTAATTCAGAATTATTACAACCTCATAGTTTAATACTTAGAGACTAGAGTTGATCCCCCTTCTTGACCAGGTTGACTATATTAACCAAAAGTCAACTATAGGTCAACTATTGGTTTAGTTTGACCCGGATTGAACTAGAACTTGACTAGTTGACTTAGTTTGACTCTAATTTGACTTTAGTTGACCCAGTGGACTTGTTGATTGGATTTTGACCTAGAAGGACCTAGAATTATCTAGAATGCACTGTAGATTACTTTTATTTCATGTTAGACTCTTTTGTGACTTGTGATTGCTCTAAATAGGACACTGTGACTCCAGTTGGACATCTACATTTATCAGCGGCTTGGATTACCAGGCGAGTACATTCTCTGATCTTTTCATGCTTCTTTGGATATGTACTCTTGTTATAGACTAGTATACTTGATGTTGACACGACGTTCATACGGATCGGTACCCTATGGATCTTTTCATGCGATGTTATCCCCTCGGATACATCGAGTATGTCATGTTTCATGTACTTTATCATGTTCATCATGTACTCCATATATTCACTTTTATCCATGTGCACTCATGTGTTATTCATGTACACTCATGACCATATGAGCCCCATGTATACAGTAGTTGTTATCCATGTGCAATAACATAACATGCTTCGATCCTTGTGTATTGGTTGGGGGCAGGAAGAGTGTAGTTGGTTATGTGATCAATATCCCCAGTAGTTATCCATGTGCATTCCATAGTTTTATCCATGTGCAACCCAAGCTGTTTACATAACCAATTCATGCTCTGATTCACGTAGAAGGTTATATTCTTTATTTATCATATTTATATCTCAGTTATATCTTCTTTCCTGTTGATTTCTCTTTACAGCGATTCATGTATAGTTTTCTATAGCTTGCTTTATATGTCCATTCCTGATATGAACTGTTGTGAGAGATATGTGCTCGTTCCTGTCCTGATTGGACCCGTTGATAAAATTTTACAGGTACTTGGAGTTCACAGTTAGCCTAGAGGACACTGGTAGAGCTTGGAGTATTTACCTGGAGTTTGTTCATTTTCTTTATTGTTTGTCTTAGAGTTGTATTTGAAATCTTGTGTTTGTTTAATAGAATTATTTTACTATCACTCCTGATTCTCTCTCTTATGGATTATCTTATCTATTTCATCGTGCTGTTATCTATCTTTAGAGTTGTGATTGAGATAGCATCCTTATGTGTTTGTCCTCCGTTTGGAGAGTATAGCATATTGTTTTAGATGTGATTATGACCTAGAACAGCGTTCTACCGCCGACACTGCGGCGTAGGCTGGACGTACCCACGTCTCGTGCCCTAACGCTAGGGTGCGGGTCGTGACACGTTTTTAGTGGTGGCCCATACAGGTCTAGATTCGCATTGTACGATTTCGTAGTAGCGCGACGACTTAGTTGTACTGCTACGAGCCTGCTATAGAGTATAAGAAATAAGGTGTTAGAATTAGAGATACTCAATCACACTTTGGATCCTTGAGAGATTCCAGGTGCAGTACCCCGTCCCGCTCAGTCAATCGAAGGAATCGAAATGCCGACGGCATTCGGCCTTAGCCTTGCCACGGCTGCTGGAAGACATCGCTCCGACAAGGTGACCGCTCGCTCAGGTGGGGTAGTTTCGGTGAACTTGCCTCATCTTTGCCTTCACATAATAATACGCATGTTTTCAACTTGCACAAGTAGGCTTAATAATAAAAGAGATGAATCCACATAGCTAAAGGAAATAATCCCGACGGGTCGAAATGAGTTAGAACATGAAAAAAGGTCCAACGGTCGGCTTAGAGTTGGTGCACGGCGTGCTTTAAAAAATGACACTCGGTCCTTCGTCCCGTGGCTTGGGAGAAGGAATGTTGGTCTTCGGTGCAAAAGCTAAGAGTTAGCCTAAGTCATAGGCGTCGCCTACATAAACGCTTGATAAAGCGTGCACGGTCCCATTGAGCAAGGCTTGGCATAGCCTTTGCTCGTCCCTCGGGTTAAGTCGTAGGCTTGAGTAAGTTAGGCAAAGTTGTGCCGGTCGACCTAAGACTTTCCAAGTGTTGTCCCGCTCGTTCTGCGGTTGTCAAGTTAAATAGTCCCACGATCCCAAGGCCCGTCATAGGAGGTAGGGCTTGGGCGACAGCATCGCGTAGAGCACGATTGGCTTAAGACACGATGCACGGGCTTAGTATCTAAGGCAAGGACTATGATTCAAGGTAAGTTTTAAGAAAGGGATATCAAATAGGCATTCATGAGTTGAACCAAATGATAGGGTAACAAGGAAGGAAATGCTCGCGACCGTGGGTCGTCGAGGGGTCTCAAGGAAAGAATGCTCGCGATCGTGGGTCGTCGAGGGGTCTCAAGGATAGAAGTCTTGGTTTTGGTAAAGGAATGACTGTGTGAGACGTCAGTTTGTGTCGAGTCTTGCATGGTCATTTGACAACTTGTCGACAAGGGCGATGAACCCTCGAGCGGTAACCCCTGGGCCATGGGGGCCGACTCGACCTAGGAGGGAACAGGGTATAGTCGTGCGTAAGGTTTTGGCACAGGTTAAGCGGAGACTTGCGACGGGGCTAGCTACTTGCGTCGAAAGGATTTCGATTAACAAAACTATACGTCAAGGTATGGCTTGTGATGCCAGTGGCCAAGTTCATATAGATGTCGACAAATAGCGGCTAACCACGTGTATGCCTTTGGATTGAGTTGAGTTGAAGGTGTGTACAGTTAGAACACAAAGTTTGGGCCTAAGATTGGGTTTCAACATAGGCGTCGTGCTTCGGCACGAGATGTTGCGTCAAGTCTTGTATTGTCGGCATATAAGCTCCTTAAGTTGGTTAAGTTGTTTGAGTTAAGTCGGGAAACCGCCGCAAGGCAAAGTGGGTCGACATAAGTTCAGAAGTCTTGATTGGGCCAGTTGGTGGTCAAAGTAGCAAGGGCCGCTAGGCGGCAAGGGCCACGAAGCGGCGATATGGTTAAGTCTCACTGAATTACGAGGCACGGTCTCAGCAAGGGTTTGTAGCACGGTCACACAGAAAATGGAGCTTCATTGCGTAGTTGCGTCTCTGATTTTAAGCCATAAGGCAAACACGACTCGATAGGTTAACGTTGTTGGTACGAGAAGGGTCTTGAGGCAAGGTATGAGTCGACATTGTTGTTGCAAGCACGGGATGGTCTAAAGACTCAAAATAGGCAAGGCGTCGGTCATAAAACTGATCCTAAGGCAAGACTAGAAAGACAATCGAAAGGGTTTTAAGTTGCACAAAGTAAATAAAACGTACGGGTTTTGTATGGGTGGTCGAGGAGCTCATTCCACCAGTACAGTTGAGTACTGACACCCACATAGTTTACATATGCAGGCACAGGTAGAAGCTCGTGGCGCGGAGCTCGCTTGGATGCGTCGAGGCATGGAGTTCCTTGGCGACTCGAAGCATGCGGCCGCATGGATTAAAGACTTATACGGGACATAATATATGGACATCGCCTTCCGAAGCTTCCGCTGGATCAAGACTTGTAATTGAGAGATGAGAGAGAGAGCTGAGTGAACTTGTAAAATATGAGAAGAGTGAGCGTGAGAGATTGTAGTCTTGGCCTTGCGCCCCCAATGTAATCGTTGTTTTCAATATCAATAAAGAGCTTCTTTGAATAACTTGTGTTTGTTCTAAATTCCGCTGCTAGTATTCAATGTCTCTGCTTGGGACTTCTATGCGACGACCCCGTCGCAGCCGCTGAAATCGACCGTTATGGAACCCGCCTTGCGCGAGCGCAATCTAGGCTCGTGCGGCATCACGCCTTAGCGAGGACGATCGTTCCTACGGGAGCGGGGCCTGACACCAGGGACGACCCTTGAGAATCTCATTACGAATTTCGATTTGAATTATTTTTCCTCTTGAATTTGATCTTGATTGGTTCGTCTCTTTTGAGCGGATCTTCATTTCTCCTTCCTTACCATTATTTTTTGTAATACCATTTTCTTAAAACTCTGTCATACCTGCCTACTTTGTAACCCTTGAATCTTCGTATTTTTATGGAAAAGGTTGAGAAAGTGTCGTAAATCATGTAGTTCAGAAATGATTGAACTGGTTATCGTGTGATAATTTTGTAGGAATCCAAAAGGTTGGATGTTAACATAGAAACTTGAGAATGATATGTGGTAAAAGTATAGGATGAAATCAAGGAGATGTATACTACCAGTCTGGAAACAAACCACACTTAGAGAAAACTTAGTATGAATAATTCGTAAGTGTATTTCAAAATTGATGAAGATATTCAAGGTCAACTTAGTTTGAGAACTTTAAAATTTTGGTTATTGATTCTCGGGCAGTTTTACCCTAAGGCTTTAAAGAAGGTTAGTAATGGAAAAGAGAATTAAATGGTATTCGAGGAAGATATGAAATTGAACAAGATATTGCAAGGAAATGACTAGGGATGGAGATGACACAAAGCTATGGAAATTCGGACATTGTTGTGTAATTAAAAAAAAGAGAGAAGAAGAAAAAAAAGAAGAAAAAAAAATATTTTTAGGAGAATAATATTCATAGGTGTATGTCGAAGAAAATATGAAGGTTGATTTTACGACGGAAAATAAATTTGTAAGGCCTAGAGGTTTTGTGAATTGAATGATACGAGAAAACAATTTAAACAGTTTAAAGATCTCATAAACTTGAGTTAGAGGTTTCGGATCTAAATTGGGACAATATGAAAAAATATGGAAATTGATTTAAAATGGATAGTATTGATACTTAATAAGAAGGGGCATGCTTCATGAGAAATGTTTTGGAAATTTAGAATCCTGTCTATGATGATCATGGCAAGGATTTAGATAACGGAAGGTTGTAAAATCTGGATGGTAAACATATGAGGATTGAATTATCATAGGGAGACTAGTAAGGTAAAGATACGATTGGCAATTATGATCAGGTGAACTTCAAGGTTTCAGAGGCAGATGATACTTGACTTTTCTCAAATCTAGATCTTTTATTGTGACTCTCTAATCGTTCGTAATATTGAATAATAATTTGATCGTTCCTTAACAGTATTCTCTCTCTAGAACTGTATCCCTAAATTATTTTATTCTGTAACTGATTTTATTTCGTGCTTCAACTTGATCTCCTGTACTTTGTCCATTAATTGTCACCTCTTAAAACTTCTATTTTCTATTTTGGATCCTTGACATTTCTTACCATGACTTTGATATTCGGAGTGTAATACTAGTTGTTACCCTCCAACAAATTGTGTACAAGGCCCAAACGAGTCCATCTTCATGCGGGCATATCGTGTCCCATTAAACTCATCTCCTTGTAAACAATCCTTTTGATATGACTTTCGAGTCGAAATGACTAACTATGATCTATACCATAATACCAACTATTTTCGATTTCAATTAGAATTCCAACTTGACTCATTTCGTTTGACCCGACATGTGTTGGTGTTCTGCTTAATTCTTTAAATGCTCAACTTTATACTTTATCTCGATGCCTTGACCCGTTGTTCCATCACCCTATTAGTTTAACTCTTTAAGGTGGGTAGAATGCCTCACTACCCAACAAATCCTAGTCATTGTGAACCACATTGACAAGTTCACTTGATTATTTAAGTTCTTTCATCATTATCCTTGCTTATATTTTGACTACCTTATGTTGCTAATTTAGAACCAGCTTTGCAAGCTTATCTTCTTTTCGAGCTTGATCATGACATATATTATTGGGGGCTGGCACCCACTAACATATTGTCTAATCAGAACCGGTACAAGATGGTCTGATCAACCTATTGCACTTAGGTTCGCTTTTCATATATTATTCTACGTGGATGGAGACATAGTTAAACTTGCCCTAGAGTCTCATCCGCGACAGCCTTGACAATTCCCCTTGGAACTATTTTGTCATCTATGAGCCACGTATTGTACTCAATAACATCGCCTTTTGAACTCTTTATTGTCTGCCTTTCATATATTTCAGAAAGACAAGACACTATACTTATTAGACAGGCCCGAGGTATCACATACAGTTTCCCTATCCAAAGTAGAAAATTGATTCAATTCTATATCCTTGCATCATCCTTTAAATTCTAATTCCTTTGACCGACCAGTTGACTGGGTCATCCTTCTTATCATCCAATATATTGGGATCTTATTCAATTGAATTAAACCAATTGTGACATAGATTTCAAATCTTGGATACTCATGCTCAAACTTTAATGACCTCGTTCTCTATCTTGCCCAAACATCGATTCATCCTGATTGATCAACTTAGATCGTATTGTGACAAAATTTTCTTATATATATATATTGTGCTTGGATTTTTTGTGTGCTATTGATGAGTCATGATTTAGACTTTGATTTTCTTGATTATATTTGGAATTAGTAAACCCTTCAGAGTTAGTTACTAGTTATGTTCTTTGATAGTTGCCAATTTCATAAAGGTTGGTAGATTGCTCTACGGCCTTCATGATCGGCGTTCCCTTATCCTTCCAATTGGACTTCCTAGACTGTTTGTATGTTTTATACCCGATGACTGGCTTGATCTAGTATGACTTATACACCTAGGTGAGACATTCAACTCCTATGATTTGACCATGATCCTGCATATGTTATTCTTAATAATTGTATGATTAAATTTTTTTAGAGACTTTGATTGTTGGGTGTTGACCTAGAAGGAGTACGACCGACTTAAATTTCGAGGACGAAATTAATTTTAAGGTGGGTAGATTTGTAGCCTCCCTTCCCGAAATTTTGAAATTTTTTATTTATTTTAATTAAAATGGTGATTTTTTTAGATTTTTATGAATAATTTATTTTTATTAATTATTACGGTAGATGATTTTAGCCATGGTTGAGATTTGGAGTACAAGGTGACTAGGAATTATGGTACGGGTAGTGCAACGGCATGCTTTGACTAGTGTATTAGCCATGGTAGAGAAGGCCGAACCATAGTGATGTCCTAACTAGAAAAACCAGGCCAAGTTGCGACGTAACCCTTATCGAAGATTATTAATTTATTAATTATATTAATTAGTTTTAGGGAACCCGGTCGTACCAAACTAGTGCAGATTTGACCCAAACCAAGCCCAAGCCTTTGTAGACCTACTTTTAGGTATGTACAAATATTTTTTAGCTTTTTGGGTAGACTTAACGATATTCCTAAATATTTGGTTATTTATACAAAATGGGTTTATTATTATTATTATTATTATTGTTGTTATTATTTAAATAGAGTTTTAGAATATTGGTACAATTTCCTAGGGCCAGATATGCCCACCAAGACTCTTTAGATTATCTGTGGATTATTGGTATTATGGAGTTTAATTAGTGGGTATTGGTATATGTATGTATATATAAATATCAAATAGGTGTATAAGTGTTTGTATATATAGATAAAAATATATTATATATGTGTATGTATAGGAGATATGTGTATACGTGTATATAGATAAAAATATATATGTATGCATATATATATAGATGAATATATATGTATATATATATAGAGGATATATATATATAGAGAGAATATATATATAGAATATATATATATATATATATATATATATATATATATATATATATATATAGAGAGAGAGAATATATATATATATATATATATATATATATATATATATATATATATATATATATATTTTACGTGCATATGTGCATATATTATTTAAATGTATATTATATGGGTGTATATACATATATATAAATATATATATTATACGAGTGTATGTGTGTATATATATATATTATATGGATGTGTATATCTCTAAATATATAAATGTGTATTTATATATACATATTATATAAGTTTATATATATATATATATATAAGTATTTATGTATATTCATGTATTTATATATATAAATATATATATTATACATTTATGTATATGTGTGTGTGTGTGTATATATATATATATATATATATATATATATATATATATATATATATATATATATATATATATATAAATATATATATATAAGAGATAGAGAAAAAGGATAGGAAATAAGTTGTAGCAGTAGCAAATCCCGAGCCCCACAGAATTGGCAAGCCCACAGCAAACTCCAGCCTAGCCGAGCCTGGGCACCCCATGAGCCCGAGCCCAGGCTCATATGCCCAAGCCCAAAAAACTCTCTCAGCCCCGAGCAAACAAGAGAACCCCTGCATTCTCTGTAAGCTGTATCGAACATATATATATGTTCGCAAAGAACCGAGTAAATACTTCCCAAAACCCTAACCACCGCGCAACCACCCCCTCCTCCCCTGGGCGACCCCGCACGAGCCCTCGGCTGCCGCCGCCGGCCGACCACAGGCCGAGAACAGCTCGGGTGCGCGCGCGCGCTGAAACCGCAGGCAACAGCAGCAGTTGCAGGTACGAAGTTACATTCAATTTTCTACTCACCTGTTCGACCATTTTCGATCCCGTAAAATCCTACATAGAGCCAATATAACCCTCTCGAGATCCCCACAATTGGATCGAGATATAGCCCGACGAACAGTCAGGAAAATCGAACCCAAAAACCCGAAAAATCTGTCCCAAAACAGGACCGAAAGCAGTCCAATCACCCACCTTCGACGATCGATTCTGATCGATCCAGTGACACATTAGAAAATCTATTTGAAGAGACTTTTAGACAACATGTAGGGCTTCGAATCCCTTCTTGCGAAATTTGAAATCATCGACTGAGCGTCGAGAAATCGAATCCCAAAGTTTCCCAAAAATCTATTTTCAAAATATTGAAATTGTTCCACACGACGTGTGTCACGCCAATCGGGACGACGTGGTCACGAACCGAAAGCATCGAAAGCTGCGTAACGGTTTCGTGGTCGTGTGGGCTTTGACAGAATTCAAATTGGTCGCGTGTGCGCGACGAATTTGATGCGTATCCGTCGAAATTCCCCGTATCGTGCACTTTGCAAATTCTCTAATTACTTTGTGCATGTTCGTCAGATCGAGACAAAACTTGCGCCAACAGGACCGTATCGTTTTTCTGGTCCTGCATGCCAAGTTTGGTCCAAATCTGAGACAGTCGAATCGAACGTTGTTTTGCGGGCCCCACGATCCCACTCAACGGGCGATTTTGTGCACGGCCCGCCGGAATCCAACTTTGGACATACGGTTGGGTTCGTATCGGAAAACTGGATCCGTAAACATGTAGTTTGACGACTTTAGAGACCGTTGACTCAGGCACGCTTTTCGGTGCAAAGCGGGTCCAACGGCGGATATCGTTTTTGCCCGAAATTACCGTTTTGCCCCTGTGTCCAGAATTGGACTTAAGGACAGGCAATCCTAGCTGATTTGACCCTTCTGGACACATTAGTGATATTTGTTTTATCATTCGACAATGTTTGTAGATATTTTCTCTAGGTATCACCATTAATTAATCAATTCCTATTTTTCTGTAATTCGGAATTATTACAACCTCATAGTTT
Source organism: Iris pallida (assembly GCA_029216955.1). Lineage (NCBI taxonomy): Eukaryota > Viridiplantae > Streptophyta > Magnoliopsida > Asparagales > Iridaceae > Iris > Iris pallida. Next base: position 702,307 of record JANAVB010025198.1, read on the forward strand.
AATACTTAGAGACTAGAGTTGATCCCCCTTCTTGACCAGGTTGACTATATTAACCAAAAGTCAACTATAGGTCAACTATTGGTTTAGTTTGACCCGGATTGAACTAGAACTTGACTAGTTGACTTAGTTTGACTCTAATTTGACTTTAGTTGACCCAGTGGACTTGTTGATTGGATTTTGACCTAGAAGGACCTAGAATTATCTAGAATGCACTGTAGATTACTTTTATTTCATGTTAGACTCTTTTGTGACTTGTGATTGCTCTAAATAGGACACTGTGACTCCAGTTGGACATCTACATTTATCAGCGGCTTGGATTACCAGGCGAGTACATTCTCTGATCTTTTAATGCTTCTTTGGATATGTACTCTTGTTATAGACTAGTATACTTGATGCTGACACGATGTTCACACGGATCGGTACCCTATGGATCTTTTCATGCGATATTATCCCCTCGGATACATCGAGTATGTCATGTTTCATGTACTTTATCATGTTCATCATGTACTCCATGTATTCACTTTTATCCATGTGCACTCATGTGTTATTCATGTACACTCATGACCATATGAGCCCCATGTATACAGTAGTTGTTATCCATGTGCAATAATATAACATGCTTCGATCCTTGTGTATTGGTTGGGGGCAGGGAGAGTGTAGTTGGTTATGTGATCAATATCCCCAGTAGTTATCCATGTGCATTCTATAGTTTTATCCATGTGCAACCCAAGCTGTTTATATAACTAATTCATGCTCTGATTTACGTAGAAGGTTATATTCTTTATTTATCATATTTATATCTCAGTTATATCTTCTTTCCTGTTGATTTCTCTTTACAGCGATTCATGTATAGTTTTCTATAGATTGCTTTATATGTCCATTCCTGATATGAACTGTTGTGAGAGATATGTGCTCGTTCCTGTCCTGATTGGACCCGTTGATAAAATTTTACAGGTACTTGGAGTTCACAGTTAGCCTAGAGGACACTGGTAGAGCTTGGAGTATTTACCTAGAGTTTGTTCATTTTCTTTATTGTTTGTCTTAGAGTTGTATTTGAAATCTTGTGTTTGTTTAATAGAATTATTTTACTATCACTCCTGATTCTCTCTCTTGTGGATTATCTTATCTATTTCATCGTACTGTTAACTATCTTTAGAGTTGTGATTGAGATAGCATCCTTATGTGTTTGTCCTCCGTTTGGAGAGTATAGCATATTGTTTTAGATGTGATTATGACCTAGAACAGCGTTCTACCGCCGACACTGCGGCGTAGGCTGGACGTACCCACGTCTCGTGCCCTAACGCTAGGGTACGGGTCGTGACAATTCTATTGGCCGAGAAATCATTGATGGTCCACATTAGTGCAGCCCTCATCTGAAAGTTCTGCTTTCTGGAAACATCATATGTGGTTGCACCTACTTTCCACAACTGATTCAGCTCATCTACCAAGGGCTATAAGTACACATCGATGTTCCTCTTCGGGTTCTTCGGACCTGGAATAATAACATTTAGGAACATATAAGGAGTCTTCATACATATCTAATGCGGCAAGTTGTACGGAGTAACAATCACAGGCCAACAAGAATATTATGAGCCAGAAAGTCCAAATGGGGTAAACCCATTGGAGGATAGCCCCAATCTGACATTACGTGGCTCCGAAGCAAAATCGGGATACACTCGATCAAAGTGCTTCCTAGCTTCCCCGTCGGATGGATGATCCAGTACTCCATCTATTTGTTCCCGCTTGTGCCAACTCATATTATTAGTTGTCTCCTTTGTCATAAACAACCTCTGCAACCGTGGCATCAAAGGCAAATAGTGCATCGAATTTGTTGGCTTGCGTGCACCATAAGTCTTTGTTGTACTAGTTGCCTTGAAGCGATCGGCACCACAAAATCTGCAGGCGTCTTCATCCTTGTCGTCCTTATAGTACAACATGCATCCGTTATGACATGCATCAATTTTTTCATACCCCATCCAGAGCGATCTCACCATTCTCTTGGATCGGTAGAAGTCTTTAGGTAACCTGGCACCCTCAGGCAATATATCTTTAATTAACTCCAGGATTCGGTTGTAGCATTCTTGAGACATATTGAAATCTGATTTTATGCTCAACAATCTCGTAATCACCTCCAACGGTGAATGGTCATCACAACCAGGATATAAAGGAGTCCTTGCATTCTCCAGCAACTCCATGAACTTTGCAGCATCGGCATTCAGTGCCTCCTCAGCTGCATATTGATTGTTCGGATCGAAACTAGGCCCCGCAGCATCGAAAACCATGTTCGTCCACCCTTGGTCGTAATCAGCATGCTCGTTGACATCTACATAAGGCTCCACATAAGGCTCTGGCTCGGATGCTAAAGGCACAAGTTCTCGGTGTGCGGTCCACTGATAATAATTTGGCATAAAATCCCTCGAATACAAATGATATGTCACATCCACTTCCGAATGATATTTCAAGTTGCGACATCTCACACATGGACACTTAATTTTTGTACGGTCTATGTACTGAGTGAACGCCTTGGCAAACTGCAGGAACTATTGCACACCCTGTATAAATTCATCCCGCACACTGCACATGTCATCAGGATGACGATTGTACATCCACAATCGGTTCCTCGGATAGTAATTCATATCCATTTTAAGATAATTCTGCAAAAATTGACACTCAATGTATAATTCATATATGTTTTGTAATTCCAAAAAAGAAACAAGTGTGAGAACGGATGGCTCAGAACACGTTTTCATAAGCAAGTAAAAAGGTTATATTCGATTTTTTTGAAAGTAGATAAAAAGGTTATATTAAATTTTTTGACAAGTGTGAGAACAGATGGCTCAGAACACAACCCAAATGAAATTTATCGTAAGGACGGATGGCTCAGAACTGATACACAAAAATGAGGGGCTCAAAGCTGGAACAAGTAAAGTTGTACTTTGGAAAAAGAGCTCTTGTAAACTATTTGTCCACAAAGCAAGCTATAATTAAAGAATATAGAACAAGTATCGAGTTCGTAACTCAAGTATAGAGCTTACAAGAGTTATAAATGCGATACTTGTTCTGTATTCATTATATCTTGCTTTGTGAACAAAGAGCTTACAAGAGTAGAATATCCAAAACACAACTTTACTTGTTACAGCTTTGATCCCCTCCTTTTCGTACGTCAGTTCATGTTGGTCTGCACTTTCTGCAGTAACGACCACAAGTTTTATGTTCTTCAACGATATATTTCACATGCTTAATTGCCAAGTGTGTGGACGAATGGCTCAGAACACAACCCAAAATTCATTCTAACATACATTAGTTTGAATCATCTATGATCTGTACATATGGTATAGTATATATATGTTCCTGAAGGATGTAACAGAATCAAGATTGTAGTGCCCCGCTTCTCGCAACCCACTATGTAATACCTACGGCTTGTTGACTCAGTCATGAACTGAGTATTTGGTGAAACCTTTGCCGGTATCGATTGATCACGGATGAAATGCAATGAATCTTTCCAATTGATGGATTGGCTTCTATTGAAATGAATCCAAGGGTTTTGCTAAATGTTTTCTCTTCGCTGCTTGGTTTTGATGAATGTGTTTTCGTGTTGGTTTTCGATGATTGGTTTTCATTGTTCGCTTTCATCGCATTTTGCATTCATTCCGAATCTTGAGAGAAAGAGACGAAGTATGCTAATCAACTGTTGGTGCCATTGTAGGCCGCATGAATTGTTCGTGAACGGCACGTGAAGTCCCTCCTTCTCTCAACTAAGATTCATCTCGGTGAGTTGCTTCAACCGAACAGACATTGATCTGTACGCCTAAGAAAAATGATCTATAGTCCACTCTGTTGCTTTGTCCCAATGATCAACGATACCATATCCACAAAAGATAAGAGAAGATAATTGAATTGAATCAAATGCAAGAATATGTGTTGCTACTCTATCTGCTCGATAAGAATGATCATCTGCTTGTCACTAGCCTGCTTGAAAATGTAGACATGTACAGACGAACTTGTACGTGTTGAAAAAGAACCTGAAGGCACGAATCAAACGTGTCGTATATCTGTGCATAAGTCCAAGTGTGTCTCATCTGATAGAACGGCTAGAGCATGCATTTGGTCTCGGACAACTTGTATACAAGGAATTATTTGTCTCTCGGGTGGTATCTGGGGGCACCTGGAACCGCTCGGCCTAGGAGAGATTATGAGCACACTGGGTGCAAGGACCCATGTTAAAAGTGTAGCCGATATCTGAGTCTTTAGCGACGAGCTGAACAAAGAGCTACATGCGGCTAATCATGGGAAAACCCCATGGACCAACATATAGAATAGTCCACCTGCATGACCCGAATGACAACTTCAATATCTGCAAGAATGAATCATGAATTACTCATTATGCAAATTGTGCTAACGTGGTTTTGTGCAGGGATGACTGCCGGCGAGGGTAAGTTGCTTATGATATATTCTACTGTCATATTCTTATGAATTGTTAAAAAGAACCTAGACAAGTAGAAAGATCACTAGTAATGTTAGCTCAACATATTGATTTAGTGCAGAGATTTGCGAGTTCGGCCAAAAGCCGCTCGCCAGTACATGATGTGTGCTGACCCACGTTGTGGGCATCCTTTTCAGAAAGCAAAAGGAGACAGGAGGATTTCAAGTGAGGCAGCGAAGCTCGTCTAGCCCAGTAGAGCTCGTGGATCGCCTCGAAGTTTACTTTTCATTCCAGTCAAGTTTCCAGTTTTCATTTTCTTTGAAGGTGTCTTTCAATTCCAGCTTGTAATAAAGGATATGATGTATGGGCATTGTGGCTAATTTCAAAAGAGTGTTTCAAAGAGAATCTTGTAGCCAAATTATAAGGCAAATCTGAGTTGCAAAGCATTGTACTTATATTCCTATCAAGCTATGAATAAAATGAGTATTTCTATTTCAAATCTCTGTGTCCAACATTTGGTTTTCTGCAATGGATACGTGCGTGTGTTTTGCTTGACTAATGGGTGCGTGCGTGTGTTTTGCTTGACTAGTTGTTTTTGTGCAGGTACATGGCCTTGTGCAAGCGCAACTTAGGCTTGCACGGCATCACGCCTTAGCGAGGACGATCGATCCCGCAGGGATCCAAGCAAGACGGACGACCCTAGCGGGATCGGGACTGATGGTGGGTCAGTATATCAGCATACTGGTGAATTGTGAACAAAGAGAATCGAGGGCTTGTAATCTGTTCAAATGAAATCAATAAAGAGAATTGTTTCTTGTTACCATTGTGTTCAATACATGTATTCTGAAATATGTCCGCTGCTGCTTCAAATTATCTGCGATACGTTCCGCTGCGTATTATCAAACTTGTCTATCTTGTCTTGCTTCAGGTCTTGGCCTTGTGCAAGCGCAATTTAGGCTTATACGACATCACGCCTTAACGAGGACGAACGGTCCCAAAGAGCCCGAAGCGAGGACGAAAGGGACTCTGCAGGATCGGGGCGTGACAAAGATGAACCCACATAATGTAATACTAAGACAACATCTACTACTAAAAGATGTAGTGATAGGTTGTCGTATCATCATTGTCGAGGAATGGGGGTCGGAGGACAGTCAACTTTATCTATGGCTACATGGTTTCTGCCTCGCCAGTCGAATGGCTGTAGGGACTATGTCCCGATCACAATATCGTACCATAGATTAATGCAAATTTCTTATAGCAAATGTCGTACATAGATTTCTGCCTCGCCAGTCGAATAGCTGCAGGGACAGTGTCTGGCTGGTACATGTAATTCAAAATCAGATTAATAGGACAGTTACTTCCAAACCCAGACACACCCCTCACATTAGAAACATGTAATTCAAAATCAGACCCCAATGGAGATGGCCTACTGTCCTCACACAGCTTATGACACACTCAAACTCACTGGACTGAATAATTCTATTGGTTTGCCGACTGAACAATATATTAGTATAGGATTTCAATAACTGATACATATATAATACACTATGGCTGCTGTTTATTATCTACAAAAAAATATTTTGGGCTCAGAGTAACTTCCATATTCCAGCTCGTCCATGTGTTTGAAAGTTGTATTATAAAACACATTGTACATATATTGATCATTTTCTTAATATTGTCATTCATGCTAGTTTTTCGTAGTACTACTATATTCTAGATATGCATATTGTCATTATAGTAAAGTTCATATTCTTACTACGCCCACTCCTTCCCTTCTTTACTTAATGTTACCACCAGACCACCGACTTTTGGTGATACACGCGGACTTAACAGTATAACTTCCAGGGGATGTCTATCCATCTCCTTGTTTTCTTCTGATAGTTTAAACTAATCCATAATACTTGAACCGGAAATTGGGATCTCATTCTCATAAGTACTAGAGTTTGGAAGTAAAAATAGTTGAATAAAGTCCCTTAAAACATTTGAAGTAATCTTGTTGGTAATAACATGTTGATTGACAACCAACTCCATATAACTTTCAATATATGTACTACATTTTTTTCCATGCCAGCCAGCAAACCACAATTAACAAACAATATCTTCTGAAATCACCAACACTACCAATGATTCAAAACAAGTCTAAAAGAATAATAAAATCAATAATATAGTTCCATCTCTAAATTTCAACACAGCCAAGAGAGGAATCAAATACATAGGATCATTTAAGCCAATAATAATATAGAGAATCAACGAATGAACAACAATCCAAATATATAGAAAGCCAATACTCAACAAACTGATACAACAAACAGGAGAAGAAAATAGGCCATAAATTGGAGGAAAACCTGATAAAGAGCTACCGGAGGAGAAGGGAGGCTACCTGAGGAGGGTGCGAGGAGAAGGAGAGAGAGGGGGGCTACCCAAAATAGTCCCAAACACAAACACAAACATAAAGCAGTACCCTAGAGAGAGAGAGGGAGAGAGAGGGGGGCTACCTGAGGAGAAGGCCGGAGGAGGGTGGGAGGAGGAGGAGGCCAGAGGAGGGTGCGAGCGCCGGAGGAGGGAGAGCAAAAAATTTGGAAGGAAAAATTTTCGGGGAATAATAGAAAAGAAACCCTCATGCACCCTATATGAAACATTTAGCGACGTCGGCATGCGACGTCGCTAAACGTCGCTGATTATTAATATACGGCGATGTACTATAACAGTCGTCGCTATACGTCGTTATATTAAAATAATTAGCGACACGTAGTGATGACATTGCGACGCAGATTCCCATTTAATAAATTAATGTCGCTATTCGTCGCTAGTAGTCGCCACCAGCGACGAATAGCGACGTCATATTGCCACGTCGCTAAATTCCTAAAAATTAGCGACGTCCTGTCATGGAGTCGCTAAATTCGTCGCAATTTTGCCATATTTTGGTAATGAAGATTGTGTGTATCACAAGTTCAGTGGGAGTAGGAATATTTTTTAGTTTTGTATATTGATTAAAGTATTCAATGCAAACTAGGTGACACCTCTCGTTATAGAAGACAAATTCGGTCTCAATCAAGTGCCCTAAGGTTAGCCTTAAAATTAAGAAAATATAATAGATTTTTCCTTCATGATCAGTTGTAGGGAGTCAAATGTATGCTCAAGTATGTACACGTCAGGATATTTCGTACATATTAGGATGTTAGGCAGATATTTAAGCAAATATGGATGGATCACTGGGTAGCAGTCAAACTACTTAAGTAATTAATAGAGAACAAGTAATTATATGCCCTTTATAGGAGATCGAATAATTCTGGAGATCATAAGGTATTTCGACTCCGATTTTGTTGGATGCCAACACAGCGGAGAGAGATCATCAGATTTTGCTGACTAATGGAGATATATTTTGGATGAGTGACAAACATACAGTCATAATTTCTTCCACCATGGCAGCAAAGTTTATAACATGCTGTAGGGCATCTATGTCACGACCCGCACCCTAGAGTAAGGGCACGAGACGTGGGTATGTCCAGCCTACGCCGCAGTGTCGGCGGTAGAACGCTGTCCTAGGTCACAACATCTAACAATTGAAGGTATAGCAGTTATACTCCCCGAATGGGGGTGACATAACACAATATAAACTCAACCACAGATAAGGTAGAACAGGTAAGATGGAATGATAATGAAAGATAAAATATCCAGAACAGAGAATCACAGAGATACAATCCATAATCTAAGTGTCTAAAATAATACATCTCAGAATATCTCAAAATCTAGTACAGTAATCCCAAAATAGTAAGACAATCCTAAACTAATAGAGTGTCGTCTACAGCTAATGGATCCTGCTGCTGGTCCAAATCCGGGCACTCATCTAGTGTGGCACCGTAGTAAGTAGGGCAGAATGCCTCAGCCTCGTCCTCTTTAATATTTCCAGGTCCAGTCAGGACGGGAACGAGCACATATCTCTCAAACAATTCATAGCAGGTTAGGAAAATAAATCATGCAATAGAGTAAAATACAAGAAGTGCTGAATGGAAGTACAGGTAAAACAGAAGATATTTTGTAACTGAAAGTAAATACATGATAGTAAAGACTGTAAGTGACTACGTGATTTAGAGTACAATATGGTTATGTAAACATCTTAGGGGCACATGAATACAAATAAGGAGGCACATTTATACAGCTACTGGGGATAGTGTTCACATAACCAATTCTACTCACCCCGTCCCAATCAGTACACAAGGATCCATTCAAGTTACGTTATAAGCACATGAATACAACTAAGATACGTGCACTCATGTAATGAGTAGTACATGAGGCACGTGAAAGCACATGAGAACATGTAAAAACATGAACTAGTACGAGTACAAGGAGTACCTGATGCACATGATAAAGTACATGAACATGAAATACCCGATACACCCGTAGAGGGATAACATCTCGGGAAGGGATCCATATAGTACTAATTCGTGAAGATACGTGTCAGCATCATGTAGAGTAATCTAGAGCAAGAATATAGTCCAGACAGGTATGAAAAGATCAGAGAATATACTCGCCTGCTAACTGAAAGCCCGAGATGGAAATACTGTCCGAGGAGTGGTGTCTGTCTCCTATAGAATAGTACAAGTTACTATGAGTCTACAATGATGATACGATGCAAATTAATGCATTCTACATGAAACTAGGTCAATCTTGACCAAAGTCAACTCTTGGTCAACTCTGGTCAACCCTAGAAGTCAAACTAGGTCAACCAAGTCTAATCTAGGTCAAACTGGTCTAATCTAGTCTATTCTAGGTCTAACAAGTCATACCTAGGTTTACTAGGCAATAACATGTCTAACCCAACCTATAACATATATCTACACAAGATATTATAACTATAGCTAACAATACACACATTGGTATATAGATTATAATCTGTCACGCCCCAGAACCAGAATACTGGAGAGCGGGGGCAGACATAGCCAGCTACGTATATGAAATGGGATCCATCTCGCTATACGGTTACGGCTGTCTAGGATACATGAGGGTTTATCTACAAGCCAGCAGTCTCTTAAGGTCATGAACAAGCCTATTGTCTCAATCACAAGCAAGTAAGTAAAAGTTACAAAATGTATGATCATTAAATATACAATAGTAAGGCGTCCCAAATATTACATATTCAGCTGATCATGAAGCTAGTCGTTACAAAATGTCAGGACTAGCAAGAGTTTAGTCATACATGATCAACCCTAGGATCTGTCAACCATGTTACAGCCCGTAGGCAGACAGTAAGTAAAGTACAATCGAGCTAAACAGGTGCTCGTCGGCTAAACGCCTCAAAAGAATATTTGTACAATAAAGTGGAAGAGCAAAAATAGACCCACTCGTTGCCCGGGTTACGTCTAGTCGCCACCATCGGGCTGGATAGTCGGTAGATCCTCTGGAGCTGCTCCAAAATCTGGCCACACAAAACCAGCTAGGTCAGACCCCAGAAAGAGCAAGTGCCACAAAGGAAGCTTCACTTAGGAACGAAAACCAGCAATCAGCACAAGAGAATAAATAAATAAATAGTAAGAACTGGAAATAAAGAAAATACATCAGGATGATATAAGACGAGATAACCACGGAACTATTCAGATAACCAGGTTACAACCCGTAAACCAAACAAGGACCGGGGTTGTAACCCTTCGTCTGAACAGAACATGGAATTCTCACCATTTATCGGTAAAATAAATACAAGCATTCTGGTCATGCAGTAGTCTGGAACAGGATCAGGACAAGGCTAGACAGGTTAGTCTCCATCCAATCACTTCACGGCCAAGCAAGAACTACGACTTAATACTTTAACTAACTAGGGTTGTCACAAGCCTAATTACTAACGAGATGCAGTGAGAATCTTCCACAGCCACAAGCCCTGCAGTCCATCCAGGTTACCCAGGTCGAAATTAGGGGTTGAATTCATGTGGGTATACCGTCCAGGAAACGCATGTACCCTTAGGTAGCTAGAAGGGTGCAACACATGACAGTGTACTGGAAATGTGCCCTACTCGATGGCAGGCTACAGATCCCAAGCGCGCCCAGGTAACGGGATTGCCTGTAGCTGGAAGATCTCTTCATGACTACTGTATTAATCTAGTTATTAGCCTTAGTCCATTTCAGTAGGTACTCCTGACCGTGGTACTCAGGAGTCCCCTTCTAGACATGATGCAAGACAGGACTGGATTATTTGTACAAGCAAAATCACCCACGGTGTCCAGGATTAGTTATACAGGTCATGTCATGTCAGGTAGCCGTCGCAACAGCTGTTCAAGATAATCATGTCAGGTGTACTTGTCAGGAGTGCACCATGACGGGCCACTATCAGGTCATGTCAGGTTTACTTGTCAAGAGTGCACCACTACGGGTCACTATCAAGTCATGCTCAGGTATCATTTCCAAACATATTAAACAAATCCATGATTATCAAGTTCATGACAAAAGGCGTAAGGATATAAAATGGACGTAAAATATCTAATAAAATATTAATATTCCGGGCTATAGAAGAGTCATGCGGCTAAGTCATATGCGGTCAGGAAAGGGTAGACTCATGCGGCCCAATTAGGAGAGCGCATGCGGCCGGGGTCACTGGATCCCATGCGGCTAAGACAAGGGGGCGCATGCGGTCAGGAAGATAGGAAACTCATACGGCTGGGGGAATAGGTCTTATGCGGCTAGCTGGCCAATCAGGTACATACGGCCGGGGGGGAAGTGTGGTTCCATGCGGCTCGAGAAGAAGCCACCCATGCGGCTGCGGGGGAAGGGAACCATATGCGGCTCAGAAGGGAAGAGTACTCATGCGGCTGTGGGGGAGCAATGCCTATGCGACTGGGAGCAAGTGTGCATATGCGGCTCGCGAGTGTTGAGTTCATGCGGCTCAGGATGAAGTCCTCATGCGGCTAGGAATTGAGCGAGTTATGCGTCCAGATGAGTCCGGCCCTCATACGGCTCAAGTACTTCCAGCCATGCGGCTGAAGAGAACACTTGCCGCATGAATATTCTTGCGGTCAAGTCAAGCACTGTTCATCTTCTCCAAAATTTCAGAGAAGAAGAACACCATGAGAGCCAAGTCCTCAAGCTCCATAACTCCATCATCCGGAGCCTAAATCCGAACTTCCATAGGTCAACATGGGGTAGAACGAGATTCTCTACAACATGGAACCATCAGAACTTAAAAATAACAATGTTAACTAGATCAAAACCCAGGAATTCGGAAAGTACTATAAACTTAGATCTATACAAATTTAACCATAGAAATTAAAAACACCAAGTACTAAAGAGTGCTAAAATCGCATGAGGAAAAGAATGGACAATTAAAAGGTGGGTTCCTCCATGAAGCAAGATGCACTTGCCTAGACCTCTCTCTCCTCTCTCTGGTAGGTAAGGAAGTAATGAGGAAGAAGAAGATGAGTAATGAAGAGAGAGAAAGAAGAAAGGGCAATAAATATCAAAGGTGGTGGTAGGTAGGGGGTTCTCCATATAAAACCAATCCCAAACCAAACCCACATAAACCGAACCGAACCAAGCCAATGAAATGCAAATGCAAAAATAAACCAAGCTAGGAACAAGATAAAATACGTGCACGTATTCCAAAATACGTAATACGAACAACAGGCATTATATAATCTAATTTAGAGTATATAACCTATAGCCTCTATACCCTATTACCCATATATCATAACACATCATATTACACAATATCATATATATACATACATATATACAATACACTATATCATGGTATCACATACACTATATATATATATATATATATATCTAATATATATACACATTCATATATATATATATATATATATATATATATAGGAATCCTATATAGATAACAACTCAATATATAAATACATATACATATGAAGAGAGAACATAACATACTAGTGTATGTGTGTGTGTGTACTAGTGAAGAGAGTGTGTGATACATATAGGGTGTGTACATGAGAGTGTATATAAATACTTGAATGAATAGGAAAAACTGTGAGGCAACTATGGGTGTGTGTGTGATCAGAAATTTAGAAACAGTGTATACATAATTCAGGAATTCAGTTTATAGGGGGAAACTGGAACAATTTCCAGTTAACAGGGCCATTCCTGAAGCAGGAACCCCACACAAAACTGAAAGAAAGGCAAAACAGTTCAATAATGCACAGGGAAATCCTAGAAAAATCAGTTGAAGGGTACACATTCTCAGGTTATCATATTTGCAGAAACCACAATGAAATCAATTATAGATAAACTCAGGTTTTATGTGAAGAACATAAACTCAGTCTCAGTGAACAAAAGAAATCAGTGAGCATATCATATCTCATATAATGGAAGCTGAGAACATAATCTAAATCTCAGGTTAAGGTCTCAGAACTAATTCATTTAACCACAGTCCAACAACTCATTCCCAAACTTAATAAATCAGTTTACAAGTAAATAATATGGTTTATGAACTAACTCTCAGTTTCTCATAACAGTTAAAAAGAAGAAAACATTAAAATAATATAATATAAACTCATGTTCACATATGCTCAGGTTAAATGAAAACTGGGAACTAAATCTTAGTTTTTCATATCAGTTAAAATGTAGAACTCTTCCCAGGTTTTGAAAACTGGGAACACATAATCCCCTCTCGGGTTTTTGGCAGTTCAGGAAAGGAATGAATTCAGTTTTTAAATCCAAAACAAAACCTCCAATCCCATACTCAGTTAACAGTGCAATGAAGGGTTAAACTCAGATTTACACACATGAACTTTAGTTTACAACAAACTCAGTGAAATACAGTTTGAATCTCAGGTTATCATACAATTTCGAAATGAACTCAAAAGTCCAAACCTAAACCTCACAACCAAAAGCCTTTAATTGAATGCAATAACTTAGCTAATATGAAATATAACATGAGGAAATCAATATCAATTGAAAACATAACATAAAAGAGAAGTAAACTGGTTTTTTATAAAACTGGAAATACAGTGTCTGTTGTGTTTCAGAAAAATACAAGAAAACCATGTTCGAATCAAATATTCTAACAAAACCTAAACTAACATGTAACCTAATGTAAACAGGAATTACACATGATATTTAGGATCTAAATAGTAAGTTAAAACACATTTAAAAGCATTAGCAATCGAATTAAAACAGAAAACCCATACTGCACACTAGACGCACAGTGTACAACATGTGCACACACAAATACGTGTCCGATACGACACGAGAGCTCGTAAAACTTTGCGAGCCTCGTGTCAGACAGTGCCCCATGCTTCGTGTCCATTTTTTGTGTCGAGGTGGCGTATCCTGCGCGCAGTAGCCCCCGAGTAGCAGGGGAGCTACAGTGCCGCGCGCACGCACCCGCACCCGCGTGTTCCCGTGTCCTCCATAACTCGACACGACACGCAAATCACCACACGACACTGGAAACCCCTAAGCAACACCTAGGACTAATTTCCTATTCAAATAGATTCCAAAAACTTGAACGAAGTGTCCTTTGAGATATTTCGTTGAACATCTTAACTATCCACTGACACGTGTCCGATACGGACACGTAATGGGTCCAAAACCTAGAGTTAGCCTATCCTACTGTTAGGTTAGGGCTAGGGCATTCCTAAAATGATTTTTAACAGAATTTATGAGCAAAGGAAAGGAATATACCTATAGGTGAACATGCTCTCAAAAAGCCCCAATGAAATGATTCCTCAAACCACCAAAAGTTCTCCAAATTAATTCCTCCCTGTAAAAACTCAATACCAACAGCAAGAACAATGGATTTAGGTCCTATTGCAATTTGTTTGAAGGAATTTGGAGAAGAAATGGATTTTCTAAGGATTTACAAAGATGGGGACTCACCTCTTCCAAATGGCAAAGTTTTCTAAAGAGGCAACCTTAATTTTAGGAGTATATAAATAGGGGGGCTGACCATAGTGGGCCGGCCAGGAATCCTAGGGTTAAGGCTTGGTTCAATGGGTGTGGACTATGGGCCATTAAGTCTATTAGTCATAAAATGACTTGTGACTTCACAAGTCATTCCTTAAACAAACTAGCTCCTATTAACCCCAAATTAATTCCAATGAGTCAAACCTCACTAACTTAAGTCAACCTAGGTTTTCAAATCCTAGTCACTTGGTCATGACCTAGGTTAGCCACTAGGTTAGTCTACAAGGTCAACATAAGTCAAAGTCACTAAAACACCAAAATTAATTATTCTAAAATCACTAAAAAAATCACATTAATTATAAATAATAATAATTCAAATTAAATTCTAAAATTTTAAAAATGACCAAAATACCCTCAAGCTAGAAAAATGGTAGTGACAATCTATTCAGGAAATATGGTTGCGAAATTTTGTCACAAGGTTGTGCCTACAGTACGATGTTGAAAGACCACATAAAATTATGGTGTGACAATAAATCAGCAGTACTCACTACTAAAATCTGCTCAATTGGCGACGTATATTTAGCGACGTTAGATTAACGTCGCTAAATTGTGTACATTAGCAACGTTTTATATAAACGTCGCTCATAGTCGCTACTAGCGACGACCTAAGCGACGTAACAACGACGTACATTAAGCACATGACCCAGTCGTCACGAAACGTCGCTGAGACGTTGCTAGTAGCGACGCATTTAGCGACAGTAGTTTAAGCGTCGTTAAATTCTAATTATATCCCCGCCCCAACGTTTCATTTCCCCTATTTTCCTCTCTCACTCTCTCTCCTCCCCGGCGCTCTCACTCTCTCCGGTGGCGACTCTCACTCTCTCTGGCGGTGACTCACACTCTCTCCGGCGACTCTCCTCCCTCTCTGGTACGTGACTCTCCCACTCCCTCTCTCTCTCTCCGTATGTTTTGGTTGTTGGTGGTTTGGGAGGGGTACGGGTGGCTTAGAGGGAGATTCAGGGGGGATGCAGGTGGTTGGGAGTGAGTGGGGGTGGCTGGGGGTATGGGGTAGGAGGGACGAGGGCGGCTGGGGGAGGGGAGCTAGGGTTAGGGTTCATTTCTCATTCGGCGCTCTCACTCTCTCCGTCGCTGTCACTCTCTCCGACGACTCTCCTTCCCCCCCTCGGGCGCTCTCACTCTCTCTCCTCCCCCCTCCGGCGCTCTCACTCTCTCCGACGCTGTCACTCTCTCCGACGACTCTCCTCCCTCTCCGGTACGTGGTACTCTTCCTCTCCCTCTCTCTCACTCTCTCCGACGCTCTCACTCTCTCCGGCACAAGGGGGACGTGGGCGGCTTGGGGAGGGGAGCTAGGAGTAGGGTTCGGGTTAGGGCTAGGGGTGGTGTAGGGGGTGGCTTGGTCAGGGGCACCGATAGTGCCAAAAAATCTGATAATTTAGTAATAATTATTTGTTTTCCAATACCGAAAAATATGATACTACGATTCTAACGCACCGATAGTGCCGATATTTGTAACAAGTAGTTTTGTTGGTTGGTTAATTGGTAACATGGTGATCGGGACATATAGTTCCTGCAGCCATTCGACTGGCGAGGCAGAAACTATGGTACGACATGGTGATCAGGACATAGTCCCTGCAGCCATTCGACTGGCGAGGCAGAAACTATGTAGCCGTAGATAAAGTTGACTGTCCTACGACCCTCATCCCTCGGCAATGATGATACGACAACCTATCACTATATCTTATATAGTAGTAGATGACATTTTAGTATTACATTATGTGAGTTCATCTTGATTCTGTTACATTCTTCAGATACTACATACTAGATTCGATAAGAACGTATACTATACCATATGTACAGAACATAGATGATTCATACTAATGTATGCTAGAATAAATTTTGGGTTGCGTTCTGAGTCATCCGTTCTCACACTTAAAATACATGAATTAGGACAACCAACCGGAGAGGATACTCTGAGAGATCCATCTGAGTAGGACGTATACTCTGAGAGATCACCTTTACAAGAATGATATCAGTAGTGAGATTGAGTGTTAGAGGAGATATTATCAGAGTGTACGTCCTACTCAGATGGGTCTCTCACCGTTACTATTTTTTTCTGACAGCATGGTAGATATGCTCTGTCAACAGATTCTTGTTCTGAGCCAAAACTTTGCCCCAGAGCTCAATTAGACATCCTTTATATAGAGCTCGAGCGAGAGGTTCCTGACAGCATGGTGGTCTCCTTTGTCAAAGGATTCTTGCTCGTCCCATAACCTTTGTGGGATGAGCACGAATCCTTTGACAAAGGAGACCACCATGCTGCCAGAAACCTTTCACTCGAGCTCTACACGAAGGATGTCCAATTGAGCTCCGGGACAAAGTTTTGGCTCAGAGCAAGAATCTGTTAACGGAGCACATATACCATGCTGTCAGAAAAAAATAGTAACGGTGAGAGACCCATCTGAGTAGGACGTACACTCTGATAATATCTCCTCCAACACTCAATCCTACTACTGATATCATTCTTATAAAGGTGATCTCTCAGAGTATACGTCCTACTCAAGGATGTCCACTCAAGCTCTGGGGCAAAGGATTGACTCAGAGCAGATTTCTGGACAGAGATGACAAAGGAGATGGCTACCAAAGCTTATGTAAGTTTTCTAATTCTTTATACGTATTATATTTTTGTCATTTTGTATTACTGATACTCTGAGTAATACAGAATGGTCCGATATATACCGATACTCTGAGTATCATACCATTCCTATGTGTATCGGTATCGCAATCACAATACCGATACTCGAGTATCGCATTGATACTTAAGTATCACATCTGATAGTTCTCTCATTTAATTATCAATTACTGTATTTCAGTTCTAGTTAGTTTTATGTAATTCTCTGATAGTTCTCTCATTCATTTTTAACCGCTCTCCCCTGTGAATATTGATTTTACCAGATGGCACCCATGACCCGAGGAACGGTACGTCGTTTGAGGGAAACAGTGAATGCTGAGGTGTCTCCTCCTACTGTTAAGGAGGAAGTGGCACTGGTAGCTAGTGAGACCGGGAGTTCTATTCATCCAGCACCGGTAGCTAGTGAGACCGGGAGTTCTATTGATGCATCACTTGCAAGGGACTACATCCATCCAAACGCCGTCGATCCCACTTTTTCGAGGTGGTTGCGTGATCGTATCACTGAGCGTTTGCGTGAGCTGTGTGGTTCTCATTAGCTATTAGTACTTATTTGTATTGGACTATTTGTATTGTGGGTTATTTTTGTATTTGACTATTTGTATTGGACTACATATATGAATTAGTATTGTGTCAATCTCTGGATTGTATTGGACTACGACATGGTGATCAGGACATAGTCCCTGCAGCCATTCGACTAGCGAGGCAGAAACTATGTAGCCGTAGATAAAGTTGACTGTCCTTCGACCCTCATCCTTCGACAATAATGATACGACAACCTATCACTATATCTTATATAGTAGTAGATGATGTTTTAGTATTACATTATGTGAGTTCATCTTAATTCTGTTACATTCTTCAGATAACATACTAGATTCGATAAGAACGTATACTACACCATATGTA
This sequence comes from Iris pallida, assembly GCA_029216955.1. Classification (NCBI taxonomy): domain Eukaryota; kingdom Viridiplantae; phylum Streptophyta; class Magnoliopsida; order Asparagales; family Iridaceae; genus Iris; species Iris pallida. The sequence continues at coordinate 720,207 of JANAVB010025198.1, forward strand.
CAGAACATAGATGATTCACACTAATGTATGCTATAATGTGTTGTGTTCTGAGCCATCCGTTCTCACACTTAAAACACATATGAATTAGAACTGTGTGTCAATCTTTGTTTTTATATTTTCGGCGAAGCCAGGGATTAGATTCTGTATTTTGTATTTTGGATTCTGTATTTTGGATTCTGTATTTTGGCTCCAGCTCCAGCTCCATTTGCATAAATCTACGATACGACATGGTGATCAGGACATAGTCCCTGCAGCCATTCGACTGGCGATGCAGAAACTATGTAGCCTTAGATAAAGTTGACTGTCCTTCGACCCTCATCCCTCGGCAATGATGATACGATAACCTATCACTATATCTTATATAGTAGTAGATGACGTTTTAGTATTACATTATGTGAGTTCATCTTGATTCTGTTACATTCTTCAGATACTACATACTAGATTCGATAAGAACGTATACTACACCATATGTACAGAACATAGATGATTCACACTAATGTATGCTAGAATAAATTTTAGGTTGTGTTCTGAACCGTCCGTTCTCACAACAGGAAGGATCAGTGCTTTTTAGTTCTCTTCCATCCATCCATTCCTCCGTTCTGATCAAGCCTCTTCCTTCTCCTCTAATCCACCATGGCTCTGGACCCATCTGCTCCTCCCTACTTCCCTTCTTCTTATTTGACTATCTCAGCCACATATGATATCCAGCTCAAGTGTAGAGGCAGGGGAAAAGAAGTGGGCAGGATTAGGAGGCCGAGGAAGCAGCACAACCGGCGGCATGACCTGGAGGAAGTACATAGGTTTTCTTCAACATCCGTAGGAGAACTATAAGGATATATCTTTTCACAATATGTCACCTTGTCAAAGACCCTTAATGTGAATATCACGTTACCGCGGTGTCGGAAGACCAACATGTCATAATTTTCTAAGCCGTGTGCTTTAACATTATCCTCCCAACTCTTTTCTCCTAGGCACACGGCTTAGAAAATTATGACATGTTGGTCTTCCGACACCGCGGTAACGTGATATTCACATTAAGGGTCTTTGACAAGGTGACTTGTTGTGAAAAGATATATCCTTATAGTTCTCCTACGTATGTTGAAGAAAACCTATGTACTTCGTCTAGGTCATGCCGCCGGCTGTGCTGCTTCCCCGACCTCCTAATCCTGCCAACTTCTTCTCCTCCGCCTCTACACTTGAGCTGGATATCATATGTGGCTGAGAGAGTCAAATAAGAAGAAGGAAAGTAGGGAGGAGCAGATGGGTCCAGAGCCATGGTGGATTAGAGGAGAAAGGAAAAGGCTTGATCAGAACGGAGGAATGGATGGATGGATGGAAGAGAACTAGAAAGCACTGATCCTTCCTTCAGTTTTTTCGCTGAGGATACTGAGTTTGTACGTATTTGCGGATAATGATTTGCTTTATTGAGGATATTGTATATTGCCATTCGACTGGCGAGGCAGAAACTATGGTATGACAAGGTGATCAGGATATAGTCCCTGCAGCCATTCGACTAGCGAGACAGAAACTATGTAGCCGTAGATAAAGTTGACTGTCCTGCGACCCTCATCCCTCGGCAATGATGATACGACAACCTATCACTATATTTTATATAGTAGTAGATGATGTCTTAGTATTACATTACGTGAGTTCATCTTGATTCTGTTACATTCTTCAGATACTAGATAAGAATATATACTACACCATATATACAGAACATAATGATCCACACTAATGTATGCTAGAATGAATTTTGGGTTGTGTTCTGAGCTATCCGTGTAGTGTCCCGCTCCTAGCGGTTTACTATGTAAGGCTTGTGGCTTGGCTAACTCGGTCGAAATCGAGTATTGGGGAAACTTACCGTCGGCACCGAATCGATCACGGACAAGTGCATAAGAACCTTTCCAACTAATGGATTGGTTTTTCTTGAAATGCGTCCAAGAGTTTTCTCTGGATGTTTTGCTGCTGGTTTTGCTGCTTGGTTTTGATGGATGCTTTTCTGAATGATTTTCGATGATTTGATTCTTGCCCGTTTTCATCGATTGTATAGCATTCATTCTTGAGAATTCTGAGAGAAGAGAACACAACGAGACGGATTATTAACCAATCTTTTGGTGCCAATACAGACTGACGCGTGACGGAAGGCTGAGCGTGCAAGTGTTCCTCTCTCTCTCTCTCGACGATTCTCTAATTTGGTGAGTGTGGATCTCTGTGGTGGTATTGTCCCTCTCGCTATTCTTTCATGCCAACTAAATAATTGTCTTGCAACATTCGTTGATCGATATCAAGTTGCTAAATGCCACAAGTTAATACCACTAAGAAGCTAGAGATTGAACATTGAACATTGAAATGAATGCTAGTCCATAGAACATTGAAATGAATGCTAGTTCATAGAACATTGAAATGAATGCTAGTTCATAGAACATTGAAATGAATGCTAGTCCCTTGAACATTGAAATGAATCGATTACACTGTTAACAACAATTGAGATTATGCTTGTCCACTGAACATTGAATTGAGATTGAATTGATGCCTAGAATGATGATGAAATGCTGCGAAATGAACAAGTTGTCTATTTACTTTCAAAACTACCATGCATTGTATGCTTATCGAGTCGGTCACGCATTCGCATGGTCATGGATAACTTGTGCACAAGGTTTGGTGGTGTGTTTCCTCGAATCGGTACTGGGGCGCCGGGACCGATTCGGCCTAGGAGGAAGCATTGGCGTGCTAATGGGAGCACGGGTATTGTGAGGCATCCTTAGGGGCTAGCTACCTACTTTGGAGTCATTGCATTACCTTGAAGTCCTATAAGGCAAAGAGATGTCCATATGGTTTAACAGCACCAGTGGCCATGTAGTCAGGATGCATGCTAATAATTATTTTATGCAGGGGCGGTAAGTAAATTATTATTATTATCATGTATCTTATGCAGAAAAGCTGGATTCGGCCAATGGTAAAGTAAACATGGTTTATTCCATGTTACATTTATTATGAATTTACTCTGAATGTTGCCTGTCCCTAATAAGTTCATATCTTTAAAATGCTTGTCATTAATAAAAATGTTGGTTTAGCTGAGTGGGCCAACGGGGCTCACCAGCGCATTGTTATAATGTGCTGACCCCTCCTCCACAGGTACTGGAGAAGGCTCAGGCACACGTCCGAACTAAAGCTTTCTGAACTGCTGTTTCCTTTCAAGTTGTTTTCCCTAAAAGACGCACAAAGTATTGCGGAGTTTTTTTTCAAAGATAGCTGCTTATATTTCAAAGTACTAAAGGGGCATGATGTATGGAATGGGAAATTATTTCATGGTAGCCTATCAGTTGTACTTCTTTTCATGAATCAATGTAGCCAAAATGGCATTTCAAATATTATCGAGAAAAGTTGTATTCTGACTACAATTATGAATAAAGTGAGTATTTCTTCTTCCTATATTGTGTCTCAATATTTTCGCAACTGTGGCTTACTTTCAAATGTTTCAAAATGATATAAATGTGCATGTTCTAGCCTTGTACAAGTGCAACTCCAGACTTGTACGACATCACGCCTTAGCGAGGACGATCGATTCGGCGTGAATCGAAGCAAAGCGAGCGATTTCCCGAATCGGGACGTGACAAGTTGGTATCAGAGCACGGTTTAGAATCCTCGGATTTCAAAAATATTTTCAAAAGGAAGTCTTGATGCAAACTTTCTCGATTGATGGTGTCGATAGCGCTGGCATGAAATAATGTTCCACACAATAAGCCCATAAATATTTTATGAGTGCTAATAGAATTATTTCTTTGTTGTAGAATGACTAAGGGTGATAGCTCAAAGGCGAATTCATCGTCGGACCCGATTGAGAAACTGATTAAGCAAATGGAGGCTCAAAGGAAGCAGAGCGAAGCTCAACATCGCGCGCTTCAGAAGCAGCTTCAGTATCAGTTTCAGGAGCAGCTGGATGCTCAACAAAAGCAAGTTGATAGTCTGACTCAGATTGTCACCAAGTTGACGGCCGATTCTAATGTTTCTGCAAAGGCCGCAACAACCGAGACCGTGGAAGTGCCGGCAGAGAAAGCTGAGATGCTGATACGGAAGAGGACGAGCTTCAAGTTCTCTGAATTTAAAAGTTGCGACCCGCCTGAATTTAATGGGAAAGAGGAGCCAGATGAGGTGATGGGCTTCTTGAACACACTGGATGGCTATTTCCGAATGTTAGAGATTCAGGGCAGTAAGAGAGTGGAGTGTGCCGCTGTACAACTTCGCCTCAAGGCCCAGGAATGGTGGATTTCGCAGAGACAGGCACTTTGCGAAAATAGTCAGTATATGAAGATGTCTTGGGAGACCTTCAAGCAGGCTTTCATTACCCAATTCATCCCACCTGCTGTCCGTCAACAAAAAGAGAATGAGTTCATCGCACTTCGACAGGGCAGTATGTCAGTGCTTGACTACGAGACAGAGTTTTTGAAAAGAGTCGTATTCGCTGGGTATATGGTACCGAATGACAATGCCAAGCGAGAAAGATTTGTGCAAGGCTTGAATGAAGGCCTGGAGCGGGATGTTCTAAGTCGAAAATGTACGTCTTACCGGGAGGCGTACGAGACAGCTCTCGAAATGGAGAGATTTCATCAACCGGGTAGTCGTGGGACAACGCATAGCAACCAAGGACTCAACAATCAGAAACGACCTTGGTCTGCAGGGAGAAATGACGTGCCTAAGCATTCGAATACGGGCAATAACAAAGGACCGTATCAGGAACTGCGTTGCAACAGGTGCAATCGAATTGGTCATCGTCGCGAGGATTGTCGCGTCGGGTGTTACAAATGTGGGGGAATGAATCACAAGGCATTTGAATGCAGAACTAAGGGAGAGAACCAGTATCCTCCTCGTGGGAATAACAATAATTACTATCGTGGGCATAACAACAATTAGAACCGGGGCCAACACAACAACCAGCATCGTGGCCAGGCGCCACCAGCCTTGCCAGCTCCAACTGGAAATGCACCGAATCAACAAGGTGGCCAAGCAAGGGTTTATGCCTTGACTCAGGCAGAGGCCCAGATCGCAGAGAATGTTATAACAGGTATGTTGCTGTACAAAGGCATACCTGCAATAGTACTTTTTGATTCTGGTGCTACTCATTGCTTTATCTCTTCTGATTTTGCAACGAAAAATAAAATTTGTATGACTCAATTAAAGACAGCTTTTGTGTGTTAGTACTCCTTCGGGAGTAGATATGCCTGCAACTTTGATTTGCAGGGACGGCTACATCAAGATTGGAGGGAAAACTTTATCTTTGGATGCAATTGTACTCGACATCAAAGAGTACGATATCATATTGGGAATGGAGTGGCTCAGCGCCTGTCATGCAACGATCGACTGTACGGATAAGAGAGTTGTGTTTCGCCTACCCGGAGAAACAGAGTTCTCTTACTCGTGCGGCTCGGCGTTCCAAGGACCCATGGTCATATCGGCGGTTACAGCAAGGCACATGCTGTACTCAGGGTGTGAAGGCTTTCTCGCTTCTGTCCAAGATACTCGAATGAAGAGTGTAGGCTCAAATCAGACCGAAATTGTGGCAGAGTTCCCCGATGTGTTTCCGGACGAGATACCTGGAATGCCGCCGGATAGAGAAATTGAATTCACAATTGATACATTTTCGGACACTCGTCCGATATCAAAGGCGCCGTACAGGATGGCTCCGACAGAATTGAAGGAACTAAAGGTGCAGCTACAAGAATTACTAGACCGGAGATACATTTGCCCAAGTGTATCTCCATGGGGAGCTCCAGTGCTGTTTGTAAAGAAGAAGGATGGGACGATGCGGCTATGCATCTATTACAGAGAACTGAATAAGGCAACCATCCGTAACAAGTATCCCTTGCCAAGAATAGATGATCTGTTCGATCAGCTACAAGGGGCGACCGTGTTTTCTAAAATCGATCTTCGTTCTGGATACCATCAGTTGAAGATCAGACCCGAAGATGTTCCTAAGTCAGCATTCCGTACGAGGTATGGACACTATGAGTTTTTGGTCATGCCATTCGGCTTGACTAATGCTCCAGCAGCCTTTATGGATTTAATGAATAGAGTGTTTCGACCGTTCTTAAACAAGTTTGTTATTGTGTTTATCGATGACATCTTGATCTACTCAAAGGATAGGGAGACTCATGTCGAGCACTTGAGGGAAGTACTTCAGACGCTGCGGGACAACCAGCTCTATGCAAAGCTAAGTAAGTGCGAGTTTTGGATGAACAGCGTGTCGTTCCTAGGACATGTTGTTTCGGCAGAAGGTGTTGCCGTCGACCCAAAGAAGATTGAGGCAGTTGTGGACTGGAAGCAGCCTGCATCAGCTAGTGAGATACGGAGTTTCCTTGGTTTAGCCGGGTACTACCGTAGATTTGTGAAAGACTTCTCGAGAATCGCATCGCCTTTGACTCGCCTAACTCAGAAGGCAGTCATATTTAAGTGGACTGACGACTGTGAGAGTAGCTTCCAAGAAATCAAGCAGCGGCTCGTCACAGCCCCAATTTTAGCACTTCCGGAAGGCTCCGAGGGATTTCAGATCTACAGTGACGTGTCGGGACTTGGGTTGGGATGTGTTCTCATACAACGTGGGAAGACAATATCTTATGCTTCGAGACAACTCAAACAGTATGAGAAGAATTACCCAACACATGATTTGGAACTGGCGGCGATTGTGTTCGCGTTAAAATTGTGGCGACACTATCTCTATGGTGTGTCCTGCGAGATCTTCACGGATCACAAGAGCCTGAAATATATATTCACACAGAAAGAATTGAATTTGAGGCAGCGGCGTTGGTTAGAATTGATCAAGGATTATGACTTGACAATCTCCTACATGCCGGGTAAAGGAAATGTGGTAGCTGATGCCTTGAGTCAGAAATTTGTTGGGTCCCTAACAATAGCAAAGGAGGTACTACGAGATCTTGAAGAGATGGGCATTGAGTTCAGGATCCGTCCGCAGAATATGCAGTTGGCTTAGTTACAGCTTGAGCCGAGTCTCCAGGGAAGGATTAAGATTGCTCAGAAGGATGACCCATTTCTGCAGAAGATACGCGAGTTGATTCTAGCAGGAAAGGCGTCAGACTTTACCGTTGAAGATGACACTATTTGTGTCAAAGGAAGATTGTGCATCCCTAAGGATGAGAATATCAGGAAGGAAATACTGACCGAGGCTCATTTTGCGAAGTATTCCTTGCATCCGGGAAGCACGAAAATGTATAAGGATCTACGCTCAACTTTTTGGTGGCATGGTATGAAGAAGGATGTGGCGCTATTCGTGTCACAATGCATGGCTTGTCAGCGTGTGAAGGCCGAACACCAACGGCCAGGTGGAGAATTACAAAATTTGGCTATTCCACTGTGGAAGTGGGATAATATCTGTATGGATTTTATAGTCGGCTTGCCAAGAACTCAGAAGGGAAATGATGCGATTTGGGTTATCGTGGATAGATTAACCAAGTCGGCACATTTTATTCCAATAAAAGTTACATGGGGAGTGGAACGGTTGGCTCAGATCTATATAAATGAAATTGTTTGATTGCATGGGGTGCCAGCTTCTATAGTATCGGATAGAGATGGAAGATTCTTGTCGCGATTTTGGATAAGTCTGCATTCAGCTATGGGCACAAAGTTGAACTTCGGTACAGCTTACCATCCGCAGACTGATGGTCAGACAGAGAGAGTAAATCAGATTCTTGAAGATATGTTAAGATTGTGCGTGCTCGATTCGAAGACAAATTGGGACGCACATCTAACATTAGCAGAGTTTGCCTATAACAACAGTTATCAGGCAAGTATCCAAATGGCCCCGTACGAAGCCTTGTATGGACAGAAATGTCGATCACCGATATGCTGGGATGAAGTCGGTAAATGACAAGTGCTCGGACCAGAACTTGTGGAACAGGCCGTCGAGAGGGTTCGCTTAATTCGAAAAAGACTTAGAGTTGCTCAAAGTCGACAGAAGAGTTATGCGGACGTACATCGACGACCTTTGGAATTCACAGCAGGCGATCATGTCTTCTTGAAGGTCACACCTGTAATGCCCCACTCTGTACGAGGCATTTGGTTGGCTTGTTGGATGGGATCAAAATGTTGGACCGTGACTTATGTTGGAGATCAGAAGAATTGAGACTGATGCAGTCTTTTTTAGCTGGCTAGATGGAATGGATATTGGAATGTGGCTCGCTGGTGGAGCTACGCTTGATGAGATTGGAGCAGGAAGACCGTTATATAAGGCACGTGAAACTGTCCTCCTTCCTCCTTATTCCCGCATACTTAATAAATGGAATAATGTGATGCTATGAATATGTCCCTAATGTCTCTTACCTTGAATGTTGAATAATTGTGATGCGATGCTTTAGTTGCTAATTCGATAGAGATTCATATGCTGGGAATCCTTGAATGAATAACACATGAACTTTGAATTGCTGAACGAATCACACTCGAACCACTAATGTAACATGATGCCTGAGATTGAATCGATAATGTCCCTGATGCTTAAGATTGATGAAATGAATGAATCACTTGAATAATGAGATGCTGCGTGAATGATACATGAGAAAAGAATTGAATATGTTATGGTTTCTATAAAATAAATGAAATGCTACAGGTCCCTTTGAAATGAATGAATATTGTTGTTCCTCCTTAGAAGGAACAAATGAGAAATGTTGCAATGAAGCAATGAATGAGAATTGATGAGGCTTGGGATCGTTAAGATCACCAAATGAAATGATGGTAATGTTGGGAATGAATAAGTCATTGAACATGACTTGAATGAGATAAATGATGATGCACTGTTGTCTTTACTTCAATATTTTACCATGCATTTTATGTTCACGATTGAGATGGACACGCATTCGCATGGTCATAGGACAACTTATGCATAAGTGATGGGGATATGTTTTCTCGGACGGTACCCCAGGACGTTAGGGCGACCGATCCGGCCTAGGAGAAAACATTGGCGTGCCAGTAGGGGCACGGGTTCTGCGAGGCATCCTTTGGGGCTAGCTACCTTCTCTGGAGTCATCGCATTACCAACGAAGACCTATATGGCAACGTCCGTATGGTTAAACACCAGTGACCATGTAGTCAGGATGCATGCTAATGAATGTCTTATGCAGGCAGAGTAAGTATATCTGCTAACCTGTATTTGATGCAGGTATGAGGAAGTCGGCTATCGGTAAGAAATTACTTAAATGTGATAATTCAATATATGTATTGGTTTAACTTACATGCTTACGTTCCAAATAAGTTTGATGATGCTGTATGTAGCCTTTCAGTATGAGATCCTGCTTAACATGTTAAATTCAGTATGCTAAGAAAGATGCCTTGCTAATCATTGCTCAAACACAACATACATGCTAAGTGATGCTTGAAGTGAGAACTGTCATAATGTTTAAGATGTTAATGTTAATGATGCCTCAATGATGCCTTTGCATGATAACACCAAGAATGTTAAAAAGATATGTCCACATGAATGCTACAAAGAATATATTTACATGCTTCACTCTGATTATTGCCCATGAACTGTAAACTGATGCTAGGCCCCAAGTAGAAAGACCATTCTAATAAATGTTTGCTTAAATGATCACTTTAAATGTTGGTTTATGCGAGTGGGTTGGATTCTACTCGCCAGTACATAGATGATGTGCTGACCCACGTTTTGTGAGCAGGTGCTCTTGCTTGGAATATTCTACACACGAAGATTGGCTTGATTGGTTCCGCGGCATCGAAGATTTGTTGGGCATACAGAAGCTCTCCTTGTACAAGATGATGTCTTCTGTTTATAAAGGGCATAATGTATGGAATATTGTAATCAGTTGTACCAATGAGATTGTAAGCCAAGTCGGTATATCGAGTTGTCATCCATTGTATCCAAATATTAAATGTAAGCTGTATAGCATTGTTCAGTTGGTTCCCAATGTAAAAAGAGATGTACTGTAACCATTGTACTTCAATACAAGTCTTGTACTCTTCTTTAATTATCAATAAAGAGAATAAAGTTCTATATATCTCTGTGTGGCTTCAAGTTACTCTTTTTCTCCGCTGCTATAAAGAAGTGATGTACTTCTATTCAATGAGAAAGATTGTCCTCACTAACTTCAATTTGTCTGTTTCTGCCGCTGCGATGTATTTTTATTTGAAGATAATCGATTATGTACCATCTTTGCCTAGTACAAGTGCAATACCAGACTTGTACGGCATCACGCCCAAGCGAGGACGATCGATTCCAAGAGATAAAATATGTGAAGAAATGACTCTACGAATCGGGGCGTGACAAATTGGTATCAGAGCACGGCTTTACGTCCTTGGTCTCTTCTTTGATTCATTTCAAATCAAAGTTGCATCGATGATTGACTAAAGTTGCTTCCGCGATCACTCAACGTTGCTTCCGTGATTAAATCAAAGATTGCTTCCGCGATTATGCTATTGTTGTCCGGTAATCATCCTTATGTTATCTGTGCTTAAAAGTTTATTGACCCTCTTGGCTGCTCACTGGATGTTCCATACAATAAGTCTATATACATTGTGATGCCCCTAAATGAATGATTGTTGTTGGGTTGGACACAAATAACCTAACAATGACTCGATGCCATAGTATGCTATATTGTGAATGTTGTTTGGAATGCGAGAATAAAAAAAAAGGTGGCTATGTATGCTGCGACAAGATGAGAATTGCATGTGATGTTGGAAAAGAATTGTGAATGAAATAATTGATGGATGAGTTTGACAGAACTGGTGAATTGACTCATGTGTGTTGCTAAGTGCTTTAGAGACGCTAAGAATGTTGGCTTATACTATTTAGACCCCGAGATGTTGGCTAAGTGTTGTGATCATCATAGATCATGAATGTCTGGATTAGAATTGAGTTTGTATTGTTTAAGGATGGCTTCATTTCTGAGTGGTATACTGCCTCTACCACCTCAGAACGAGATGTATGTTGACCCTTTCCATGGGATAGCAGTGAGACTATCTGTGAGTACTGGGTAGTGCCGAGACTTAGCTGGGAGTCATGTATTGTGGCTAGATGACTCGAGTGTCCCTTGACGGTGATGTTATGTTGGATAGCGAGATTGTCGAAAATTGTAATCGGTGGCATGGTTAGAAATTGTTTAGTCGAGTGCTGACTCAGACTAGTAAGACCGTTAGTATGCTATGAGTAAATGGATTTGGCTAGAGAATGTTGTGGCTTAGAATATCTGAATTTTGATTTCGATTGGTTGGATGTAAATTATTTGTGGCTAATACAATGTTGATTGCTAAGATGAAAGTTTTGGAAAAAGTTGTCGGTGACCAAAGGAATATTAGAGATTTGTGCCTTGACCCTAAGGTGTAATAGATGTTAACCCATCTAGATCACCAAAGGATATTCGTTGCTTATGCGCATATATGCTCAAGAATTGAATCGTACCAGAAAAGTGACAAGTAGCAACCCTGAATCATTGTGTTGCATAGAGGATGGTTAATTGATACATGAATTATCAGATTGAATGGAATGAACTACTCGACCCTTGAGGTAGAGAATTTTAAGAATGTCCATATAAGATTTTGACGGCTGGAAAAGGAACAAAATTTAAGAATGCCCGTAAGAGAGTTTAATGATTGAGAAACGAATGGGAACAAGAAATTTCAAACGTGTTGGATAATGTCGGTATAGGTGATTGTTGGTTGGGATATAGATTGTTGGCTTATGACTTAGTGGTGCAACCTTGTCATACAGACCGAATAGTATGATTCTATAGTTATATTAAAACTATCGGAATCGATGACCCTTGAATAGTTAACCTTGGTTATGGGTTTATGTGGGTACGAAGGAATCGGACCAGAAATTGAATCATTGGAAATTTACTTGATGGATTATTATAACGATGAAGATCGTATGTCGGATTTGGAATTGACCGTAATGTTGATAGATCGATTTTAGTCGATTGTTGGGTAAGTCTAGAATGAGCCTCTGTGGGAATTATTTCCTTGAGGAAGACCCTGAATAGATAGACTTGACCCTAGCGACCAGTTGATGATTTACCAATTGCTGGCTTAGCCCAATTGGCGATTCATTATTCAGACTAAATTGATACCCATAGGTTTGAGTAGAGTTCCTTAGAACTGCCGGTTGCTTGTTGGCCCTAAGAAGCAGAAACTAGTATAACCCTAGTAGCCGTCCACTCTAGGAGAGTCACCTGAATGATTAGGTATAGCTGTCGGTATAGCTAACCATTGAGACTGGACCGAATAATAGATGGCCGTTGGCGACCCATAGAATGACCTTGTGGCATTGAACGAGAGATGGTGATGAGTATGATCTAAGAATGATAAGTTGTAAGTATATGCTCCAATATGAACCTTAGAGATGTTTGACCCTTGAGAATTATGTGTCGGCCTATAGCGGGAAATGGAATCGTGGGATGAGACTTGATTTGTATGTATCGAATAGTGAATTATTATATGAGATAGAATTGACTGCTCATGACGGAAATATTGGATAAGTATCTATAGTCGGGTAGCTGGGTTAACCTTGACTGTTGCATAGAATTATACCCTGACTCGGATAATCGATAGCTGGTGATGTTGGATTGTATCTTTTAGAAAAGATGAATTGCCTCGGTGAAAAATGTTGTTGGATTTGGGAAGGAAAATGAATGTTGTTGTGAAACCTTGATATGATTGGCTCTAAGTTAGACCCTTGATCGAATGTTAGAAATGTTATGCTTGGATGGAGATTGTCCCTGATGTTAAGTGATGGCCTAGAAAATAGTGATTGTGGCAAAGTGAATAAAGTGATAAGTCAATTGAAAGGATACTAAGTCTGATTGGGAAAGAGAGTTATATCGTGGCTGATCGAATTATACTATCATGGAAGTTGGTTGAAGTATATATGTTTTAGGGACGCCTAAAATATGTGTATGGATACAGCCGAAGTGATAGGTTGCGACTGAGATAATATTGTTGGAAGAATTTATCGCACTAGCGCAGACTTTGGCTGAAATGCATATATTTTGGGGACGCCTGAAATATGTGTATGGATCCAAATGAAGTGATGTGTTACGACCAAGATAGAATGCAAGAAAAATGTTGGTGAATCAATGAGAAGTTGCAAGTATTTGGAAAAAGAGATAGATGGATTGAATCGTTGATTGATTAAAGTGATACTGTTGGACAGCTATTTTGAAATGACCGAGTGGGCTGAAATGAATATTGAATTGAAGCTGAATGAGTAACTCATTGTGATTAGGTGAATCTAGTAGATGAGTTGTTTTCTTAAGTTTCGAGGACGAAACTTTTTCTGAGTGGTATATTATGTAATGCCCCGCTCTGTACGAGGCATTTGGTTGGCTTGTTGGATGGGATCAAAATGTTGGACCGTGACTTATGTTGGAGATCAGAAGAATTGAGACTGATGCAGTCTTTCTTAGCTGGCTAGATGGAATGGATATTGGAATGTGGCTCGCTGGTGGAGCTACGCTTGATGAGATTGGAGCAGGAAGACCGTTATATAAGGCAAGTGGAACTGTCCTCCTTCCTCCTTATTCCCGCATGCTTAATAAATAGAATAATGTGATGCTATGAATATGTCCCTAATGTCTCTTACCTTGAATGTTGAATAATTGTGATGCGATGCTTTAGTTGCTAATTCGATAGAGATTCATATGCTGGGAATCCTTGAATGAATAACACATGAACTTTGAATTGCTGAACGAATCACACTCGAACCACTAATGTAACATGATGCATGAGATTGAATCGATAATGTCCCTGATGCTTAAGATTGATGAAATGAATGAATCACTTGAATAATGAGATGCTGCGTGAATGATACATAAGAAAAGAATTGAATATGTTATGGTTTCTATAAAATAAATGAAATGCTACAGGTCCCTTTGAAATGAATGAATACTGTTGTTCCTCCTTAGAAGGAACAAATGAGAAATGTTGCAATGAAGCAATGAATGAGAATTGATGAGGCTTGGGATCGTTGAGATCACCAAATGAAATGATGGTAATGTTGGGAATGAATAAGTCATTGAACATGACTTGAATGAGATAAATGATGATGCACTGTTGTCTTTACTTCAATATTTTACCATGCATTTTATGTTCACGATTGAGATGGACACGTATTCGCATGGTCATAGGACAACTTATGCATAAGTGATGGGGATATGTTTTCTCGGACGGTACCCCGGGACGTTAGGGCGACCGATCCGGCCTAGGAGAAAACATTGGCGTGCCAGTAGGGGCACGGGTTCTGCGAGGCATCCTTTGGGGCTAGCTACCTTCTCTGGAGTCATCGCATTACCAACGAAGACCTATATGGCAACGTCCGTATGGTTAAACACCAGTGACCATGTAGTCAGGATGCATGCTAATGAATGTCTTATGCTGGCAGAGTAAGTATATCTGCTAACCTGTATTTGATGCAGGTATGAGGAAGTCGGCTATCGGTAAGAAATTACTTAAATGTGATAATTCAATATATGTGTTGGTTTAACTTGCATGCTTACGTTCCAAATAAGTTTGATGATGCTGTATGTAGCCTTTCAGTATGAGATCCTGCTTAACATGTTAAATTCAGTATGCTAAGAAAGATGCCTTGCTAATCATTGCTCAAACACAACATACATGCTAAGTGATGCTTGAAGTGAGAACTGTTATAATGTTTAAGATGTTAATGTTAACGATGCCTCAATGATGCCTTTGCATGATAACACCAAGAATGTTAAAAAGATATGTCCACATGAATGCTACAAAGAATATGTTTACATGCTTCACACTGATTATTGCCCATGAACTGTAAACTGATGCTAGGCCCCAAGTAGAAAGACCATTCTAATAAATGTTTGCTTAAATGATCACTTTAAATGTTGGTTTATGCGAGTGGGTTGGATTCTACTCGCCAGTACATAGATGATGTGCTGACCCACGTTTTGTGGGCAGGTGCTCTTGCTTGGAATATTCTACACACGAAGATTGGCTTGATTGGTTCCGCGGCATCGAAGATTTGTTGGGCATACAGAAGCTCTCCTTGTACAAGATAATGTCTTCTGTTTATAAAGGGCATAATGTATAGAATATTATAATCAGTTGTACCAGTGAGATTGTAAGCCAAGTCGGTATATCGAGTTGTCATCCATTGTATCCAAATATCAAATGTAAGCTGTATAGCATTGTTCAGTTGGTTCCCAATGTAAAGAGAGATGTACTGTAACCATTGTACTTCAATACAAGTCTTGTACTCTTCTTCAATTATCAATAAAGAGAATAAAGTTCTATATATCTCTGTGTGGCTTCAAGTTACTCTTTTTCTCCGCTGCTATAAAGAAGTGATGTACTTCTATTCAATGAGAAAGATTGTCCTCACTAACTTCAATTTGTCTGCTTCTGCCGCTGCGATGTGTTTCTATTTGAAGATAATCGATTATGTACCATCTTTGCCTAGTACAAGTGCAATACCAGACTTGTACGGCATCACGCCCAAGCGAGGACGATCGATTCCAAGAGATAAAATATGTGAAAAAATGACTCTACGAATCGGGGCGTGACAACACCCATGCGAGGTGTGATGCGGTTTGGGATGAAAGGAAAGCTAAGCCCGAGATTCGTTGGACCCTTCGAGATTTTGGAGAAGGTAGCCTCAGTGGCTTATCGACTTGTACTACCTCCGGCTCTGGCTGATGTGCACGATGTCTTCTATGTATCTCAACTGCAGAAGTACGTGCATGATCCAAGCCACGTAGTGAATTTCGATCAGCTGCAGCTGAGCGCTGACCTATCATACACTGAAGAGCTTGTCCAAATTTTGGACAGGAAAGAGAAAGTTTTGCGGAATATAACAGTATCCCTGGTCAACGTGCTGTGGCGGAACCATTCTGTAGAGGAGTCGACATGGGAATTAGAGGAAGAGATGCGGGTGAAATACCCTTCGCTGTTTGATACTTTTGAGGTAGGACTTTTGCTTTAAGTTTCGAGGACGAAACTTTTTCTTAGTGGTATATTACGTAGTGTCCCGCTCCTAGCGGTTCACTATGTAAGGCTTGTGGCTTGGCTAACTCGGTCGGAACCGAGTATTGGGGAAACTTACCGTCGGCACCGAATCGATCACGGACAAGTGCATAAGAACCTTTCCAACTAATGGATTGGTTTCTCTTAAAATGCGTCCAAGAGTTTTCTCTGGATGTTTTGCTGCTAGTTTTGCTGCTTGGTTTTGATGGATGCTTTTCTGAATGATTTTCGATGATTTGATTCTTGCCCGTTTTCATCGATTGTATAGCATTCATTCTTGAGAATTCTGAGAGAAGAGAACACAACGAGACGGATTATTAACCAATCTTTTGGTGCCAATGCAGACTGACGCGTGACGGAAGGCTAAGCGTGCAAGTGTTCCTTTCTCTCTCGACGATTCTCTAATTTGGTGAGTGTGGATCTCTGTGGTGGTATTGTCCCTCTCGCTATTCCTTCATGCCAACTAAATAATTGTCTTGCAACATCCGTTGATCGATATCAAGTTGCTAAATGCCACATGTCAATACCACTAAGAAGCTAGAGATTGAACATTGAACATTGAAATGAATGCTAGTCCATAGAACATTGAAATGAATGCTAGTTTATAGAACATTGAAATGAATGCTAGTTCATAGAACATTGAAATGAATGCTAGTCCCTTGAACATTGAAATGAATCGATTACACTGTTAACAACAATTGAGATTATGCTTGTCCACTGAACATTGAATTGAGATTGAATTGATGCCTAGAATGATGATGAAATGCTGCAAAATGAACAAGTTGTCTATTTACTTTCAAAACTACCATGCACTGTATGCTTATCGAGTCGGTCACGCATTCGCATGGTCATAGACAACTTGTGCACAAGGTTTGGTGGTGTGTTTCCTCGAATCGGTACTGGGGCGCCGGGACCGATTCGGCCTAGGAGGAAGCATTGGCGTTCTAATGGGAGCACGGGTATTGTGAGGCATCCTTAGGGGCTAGCTACCTATTTTGGAGTCATTGCATTAACTTGAAGTCCTATAAGGCAAAGAGATGTCCATATGGTTTAACAGCGCCAGTGGCCATGTAGTCAGGATGCATGCTAATGATTATTTTATGCAGGGGCGGTAAGTAAATTATTATTATTATCATGTATCTTATGCAGGAAAGCTGGATTCGGCCAATGGTAAAGTAAACATAGTTTATTCCATGTTACATTTATTGTGAATTTACTCTGAATGTTGTCTGTCCCTAATAAGTTCATATCTTTAAAATGCTTGTCATTAATAAAAATGTTGGTTTAGCTGAGTGGGCCAACGGGGCTCACCAGCGCATTGTTATAATGTACTGACCCCTCCTCCACAGGTACTGGAGAAGGCTCAGGCGCACGTCCGAATTAAAGCTTTCTGAACTGCTGTTTCCTTTCAAGTTGTTTTCCCTAAAAGACGCACAAAGTATTGCGGAGTTTTTTTTCAAGGATAGCTGCTTATGTTTCAAAGTACTAAAGGGGCATGATGTATGGAACGGGAAATTATTTCATGGCAGCCTATCAGTTGTACTTCTTTTCATGAATCAATGTAGCCGAAATGGCATTTCAAATATTATCGAGAAAAGTTGTATTCTGACTACAATTATGAATAAAATGAGTATTTCTTCTTCCTATATTGTGTCTCAATATTTTCGCAACTGTGGCTTACTTTCAAATATTTCAAAATGATATAAATGTGCATGTTCTAGCCTTGTACAAGTGCAACTCCAGACTTGTACGGCATCACGCCTTAGCGAGGACGATCGATTCGGCGTGAATCGAAGCAAAGCGAGCGATTCCCCGAATCGGGACGTGACAATCCGTTCTCACACTTAAATAGATATGAGTTAGTATTGTGAGAGCGCCGGAGAGAGTGAGAGCGCCGGAGGGGGGAGGAGAGAGAGTGAGATAGTAAAATAGGGGGAAATGAATTGGTGGGGGAACCCAGGGATTAGATTCTATATTTTGTATTTTGGATTCTGTATTTTGGCTCCAGCTCCAGGACATAGTCCCTGCAACCATTCGACTGGCGAGACAGAAACTATGGTACGACATGGTGATCTGGACATAGTCCCTGCAGCCATTCGACTGGCGAGCAGAAACTATGTAGCCATAGATAAAGTTGACTGTCCTGCGACCCTCATCCCTCGGCAATGATGATACGACAACCTATCAATATATCTTATATAGTAGTAGATGATGTCTTAGTATTACATTATGTGAGTTCATCTTGATTCTGTTACATTCTTCAGATACTAGATACTAGATTCGATAAGAACGTATACTACACCATATGTACAGAACATAGATGATTCACACTAATGTATGCTAGAATGAATTTTGGGTTGTGTTCTGAGCCATCCGTTCTCACACTTAAAACACATAGAAATTAGAACTGTGTGTCAATCTTTGCTTTTGTATTTTTGGCAAACCCAGGGATTAGATTCTGTATTTTGTATTTTTACTTTGTACGTATTTGGGGATATTCAGTTTTTTCGTTGAGGATACTGAGTTTGTACGTATTTGCGGATATTGATTTGGTTGTGTTGAGGATATTATATATTGACATTGTTCGTTGCGGATAGTATTTTTTCTTTATATTTTTTGTATATTCTGGAATGTATTGTGCGTGCCGGTGTTGAGTGTTCCAACGAGGGGTCGGCGAACCCAGGGATTGGATTCTGTATTCTGTATTTTGGCTCAGGCTCCAGCTCCAGCATCATTTGCTTTCTGGAACCTACTTTTTTATATATTTTTAATTTAGCAACGTTTTTAGCGACGTTAATATTCGTCGCTACATATTAGCGACGCCAGGAAATGTCGCTAAAAGCGTCGCTAAATTATGATGTGGCAACACGTGGCACCAAATCTGATGTCAGCTCGTCGTCGCCAAAACGTTGCAAATCTATCGCTAAACGGCGACCACGCTATAACGTCGCCTTTTACGTCGCTGATTAACGTCAAATAACAAACGTCGCAAATAACGCCACTAATTAGCGACGTCATTGATGTCGCGAAATAGCGTCGCCCTAGCGACGTTTTGCGACGTTTTCCTCGTTTAGCGACACATTTTTTTCGTCGTTCCTGAAACGTCGCCATAAACGTCGCTAAATTGATTTAGCGACATTTTTGCTGAGATTAGCGACGTATTTAGACGTCGCCAATCTGATAAATTTTTGTAGTGACTGTATTCTAATAGCAACAAGAACTTGTATAAGTCAAAGGATGTTGACATAAAATTTCTAATTGTGAAAAAAAGAATTCAGAATAGTAAAAGTGTCCATATAGCACATTAGGACAAACTCCATGTTAGCGGATCCGCTCACAAAAGTATTATCACCCAGGGACTTTTATGAGCATACTGCTCATATGGATGTTATCTTAATTAAGAATATGACAATACAGTGGGAGTTTGTATTTTATGTATTTGGGTGCTATTTGATTTTGGACACATTTATGTATTAAAGTATTTTGGATATTTATCTGGTCAGATATATGGAAAATTCAGTTCATTCTGTTTTTATTATGTTAAAGTATTTGATCTCACTAAAGTTAAGGAGGACCTGTTGGAAATAGACATGTATTGATCACATTGCGTGTGATTTCCATGCTACGCATCCATCATTGATCTATGTCGTTTAGCTATATTGGTATATGTGACCATTGATGGTTTAGCTACGCTATATGTGACGAATGCCGCTTTGATCCTATGTTAATATGGTTAATGGACGAGATTGTCCGGATATACCCTAAGGATTAAGATAGCAATTTATGAGCTTACTAAGGTTAACACAATTACATGGTTACATATATGGCCCAATGGGAGATTGTTAGAATTATTCAATAATAGGGGGCCACACATGTAAAATTAATTGTGTTGGGCTATCTAAATAATTAAGCCAAATTAAAATGGTCTATTTGGAAATTGGCTTAAGGATATAATTGTAATGGAAATAATGTGTAGATACCGGAGATAAATCTAATTTGATGAGGGGCCAAATTATAAATATAAACACACACACACACACACACACACACACACACACACACACACACACACATATATATATATATATATATATATATATATATATATATATATATAAAATATATATATATATATATATATATATATATATATATATATATATATATATATATATATATATATATATATATATATATATTCATTAAAAATATATATATATATATATATATATATATATATATATATATATATATATATATATATATATATATATATATATATATTCATTAAAAATATATATTCATTAAATATATATATATATATATATATATATATATATATATATATATATATATATATATATATATATATATATATATATATATATATATATTCATTAGGGTTATGGTACCCAACTTATACGGCCACCAAAAGAGAGGTTCTCTTTTCTCTTATGCATCCCCATCACAGAAAGAGATGGACAAAGAATTTGGATTCATCTTTGTCATTAAGGGTCGTAGCAAGTTGGAAGATCGAACCCCATAAAAGGACGACCGCTTAAAGATCCATCAAGCCTAGCAATGGATTCAGGTACGCTTCCGCTATTTAATTTATGTTCTTCATCTCATGAATCAACATGCATTAATTTCTAACAGTTAGACAATCAAACTGAAGCCTATGGAGAAGCGGGCACTTTGAGTTCATCTCCCATCTCTTAATCTAGTAAAATAGAAGACAATATTGGGTTAAAAAAATTTTAAATTTCTGAAATACATAATATCCATTCCTAGACTATTGATAAACTTTGATGAGAAACAAATAGGTGTTTACGTTCTACGCCTCTTTCATTTCACTACCAGGAGACATATATTAATAACTAATAATAAAATGCCACGTCGACTAGTGGTTTTTCAAAATTTTGAACGAAGCTTAAACCGGCTATAGAATCCAAAACAAATCTTTGATAACAATCTCGAATTATATCATCTCCCAACTGAATTGATCGGCCGCTGCCAAACTTAACAAACAGGTCTCCAAACTCTTAACTATATCCCTTCTTCTTCTTCTTCTTCTCTAGCAGCAATTTATAAGTCAAGTCATTTGATGCATAGAGATCTTGGTGAACAAGAGAGGTTGAGATGATGGTTCAACTCCCTCTCAAGTTCCCCACAGAATTCTACATTGCCCATGCCACTTCCAACATGAACAATTACTACGCTCCTCTTCCTCGGTCTTCTACTGATCACCAATCCATCTCTCGCAAAACCCCAAGATCATTCAATTTCCCAGTGCTGTCATCCAGTCCCGTGCGCAACAACAACAACAGCAGCAGCAGCAACAGCAATGGCAATGGCAAGAAACCCTGGTTCAGACCGCATTGTATTTTCCCTCGGATCCTCGTTCACAAAGTAAGAACGTCGGAATCCGGTCCTCCTTCTTCTTCGTCTTCTTCATCGAAATACAGATTAACTGCATGCTTTTACAAGAAGAATATTCCCTGTCGAGGCTCGGGCTCGGCTCCTTATATGAAGCCTGCCGACATTCCCGTGTCTGTTTCTGAAGCCAAGATTGAGTCATTCAAGTCTACTGATTCGAGCCTTGGCGAACTACAGCCTATACTTACCAATGTCTCTAAGACGATAACAAGTGAAGACGATGGTTCGGATCATGAGCCTAGATGGGATTATCTTGAATATCCATCCGGAGATGATATGTTGGACGACATTGACAGAAAGATGGCAGGTATTTCTATGGAGGAGAGCAATATCCACATCCACACAGAGAGCAACAACAACAACAACAACAAAGAGATGATTAAGCATGTGGACAGCAACGGTGGAGAGGGAGAGGTTCAAGACATGGATACAGAGGAGGTAGGCAACGGAGATGGGAAGTTCAAACACGACGAGATTAAACTTGTCGATGTTAGCAATGGGGAGTTTGCGCAGGATGCAACCGGACTTTCTGTTAGCAACGGGGAGGCCCCAAATGAACATGCATTTATTGATATGATGATCAAAGGAGAGATCGAAAATGCAGATAATGATACGGAGAACAGCAGTACTGATGGCGAGTTTGAGCTTGACATTTTCAAACCTTCTATTATTGATACTAGTAAGAACATTAAGAGGAGAGAGATTGCACTTGGTGGTAGAGTTAGCAACGGACAGCCCGAAGAACCTCTTGAGGTTAATAGAGAGATTGAGCATGCAATTAGCAATATGGAGGAGTCGAAGAGCAGCAGAATTAGCAATGAGGAGTATTTTGAACTGGATTTTTCCAGTCCTACTATACTTCATGGAAATGTTCTAGAAAACAATAGGATGGACTGTATAATTAAGAAAGATGATTATGGAAGCAATCTCGTGGATCAGATGAAAGAGTATAGGCTCAACTCAATCAAGAAACGCATTGAGGTGTCTTCTGCTTTAGGTCATTCTCGTCGTCTCTTTGTTGCTAAAAAGCTCAAGGACAGTGCCAAGAGAAGGTTACTAGTTCTATTCAAGCCGCGTAAGCACAAGGCTAAGAAGAAGATCATCGTGCTTACGGATGAAGGAAGTGAGACATTCTGGAGCAAACCTATTTTGAGGGGGAAGCGATGCCGTGAATTACCTGTCGAAGAATTCCTTTACAGTAACAATATTGGAACAGCTGGAGCATGTGGTGGTGGTGGCGGCGGAGGCGACGATGGAGTTTTGGTTTAAGGCAGTTGACCGGTTCACCTTCTCATGAACTTGCAAAACTGCCTCCAATTTCAGTGTTTTACTGCAACAGGTAATAAGCCATTCTTTCTAGTCCTGCATAGGAAAGGAGCTTAATTTGTTTTTTTTTTTTTTATTTTTATGAATTCTGGTTTATTTTTCCCTGTAAGCAAGTACTGCTCATTGCTTGCTTTAGTTCCCTTTTTTTTGGAGTTTTCAATCTGTCAAATAAGGGTTACTTTCCCTGTTTAACATGTAAAGATTGTTCAGATTTGCTTTTATCAATCTTTCGCTATTATGTGAAGAGCTACAACAAAGTGTCACGATCTCCAGATTATTTGAGTTACTATTTCTTAAACTTCTTTTGTTATTATTTGGGTTTTATATTCTTCATTTGCTTGTATATAAATGAAAATGCACATTAGTGTTCATAACAAATATTACCTTGTGTTCTCTAATTAACAGATTGTATATGCCAATTTATTTGACTAGATTCCGTCGTTTTAACATAGAATATATGAAATTTTAATAGGAAAATGATTGCATACAACTACACAGACATTAAGACAACATTTTCCATATGAATTTCAGAAATCACCGTGAAAACCATAACTATGTATAACTATGTATATAATGCTTTTTTGAATGCCTTCATCAGCATGAGTACTATGATATGCCACGAGTCTACAAAGAAGTGATGCTCCAAAGCATATCTATTTATTTTTTGGAGTAAATCTGTGCCTTACTATAGTAACTATCAAGGAACTTGTTGATGCTAAATTAACAGTTCTGAAGTTACTTGAGTGAGTGCGACAATAAAATTTGTTATTTTTATCCTAGAAGATGCATGTTTGAGTCACCAAAATAGTCGCTTCATTTATATATAGAGATAAAGTTGCGCACATCTTGATCCTTCATAGATCCTGCGTAAGCGGAAGCTTCATGATACCGTGACGACCTTTAAGAACTTCATTTTACCTTCCTCTACAAGTGCTCATCTATCTTACATTTCTTCTCGATTATGTCATAGTTAATTTAAGAGGTGGGAGGGGGGGAGGGGGGGGGGGGGGGGGGGGGGGGGGGGGTGGTGTTTAGAAATGAATAGTATCTTTAGGGCCAACTCCGCTTCATGGTTTCAATTTTAATTTCAGTTGTATTATCTTCTTCATCTAGGTTATCTTTAGTCTAGATAAACTTGGTTGTATCAACTGCATATCTAATAAATAATTGTTGACCCTTCATGCTCACAGATTCATAGCTAAGGAATTTGACTCCAATATATGATCGACACATTGGGTCGATAACCAGTCATAAAAACTTTGCAACTCCATTGATTAGCCCATCTCATTCAGGATGTCATCATTAAAACTTGACGAAGCCCATGTATTTTGGGTTGTATCCTAATAACAACATACAATAACTTTTGGCATTGGTTTGAGGTCAACTGGACGTCGAATGACCAAAATTAGGACTTTGAAAGGTGGGTAGGTTGCTAGAAAAATTGGATACAAATGGAGCTAAGGGGAGTATTTATACTTGGTATTTAATCATATGAGTCCATATGCTCGTTGTCGGAATAGATGTTATGAAGAAGTGACGATTGTGAAAGTGCATCCGACTACGCTTACGGATTTTTTTTACATGATTACAACATGTGTGCATCGCAAGGTGAACTTTATGTGAAAAGACAGTCTGCTTTTGTTGTGGATGTTCCCACAGATATTGCTACGAATGTTGCCACGTACGACGATGTAAACTATTTGAAACCACAACTTGGCACGAGATATGGTGATTGTTGAGGCATGCCTAATTTTAATCTAGCTGATCTGAATCCTGAGGCAGAGAAGTTCTATGATATGTTCAAGGATTAAGATACTCCTATATACCCTGATCGTGAGACTTATTCTGTATTGTCGGTAGTGATACATTTGTTGAACATAAATTCTGATTTCAACTTGTCGCAAGCTTGCTATGAACGGATCGTACAATTGCTCAAAGTGGTGTTGTCGGATGAACTAAAGAGTTGCCTGAAAACTTCTATAATTCGAAGATGATAGTCCGACAGCTCAGACTAGGCACAAAAAGGTAGATTATAGTCGCGATGGATGCATGTTGTATTGTAAGGAGAATAAGGACAAAGAAAGATGCATTTTTTTGCTATGTGGATCGTTACAGAAAATAGAAAGTCATCTAGAGCAACTAAACGACGTCCGTACAAGTACATGCAGTACTTGTCGATCACGAAGCGGTTGTAGAGGATGTATATCTCCGTGAATACAACAGAACATATGACGTGGAATAACGAGGACACAAGGAACGTAAAAAGGATGATGGAGAATTGTCTCACCCATCAAATGGAGAGGTGTGGAAGCATTTTGACCGGTGTAATCCAAATTTTGCCGTAAAACCTAGAAATGCCCGATTGGCACTATGTTCTGATGGCTTCACTCCTTTCAGACAGTCAGGATCTCAGTACTCATGTTGGCCGGTAATTCTCACCCCTTACAATCTACTACAATGGATGTGTATGAAGACTCTTTATATGTTCTTGACACTTATAATACCCGATCCCAAAAATTTGACGAAAAATATTAATATATATTTAAAGTCGTTAGTGGATGAGCTGAAACAACGGGATTTCGACAGCACGACCGGTAATATTTTGAGGAAACATAACTTTCAGATGAGAGCTTCACTTATATGGATTATCAATGATTTTTTCTGTATATGGTTATTATCGGAATGGAATACCCATTGCACTAAGTCTTGTCCGATATGTATCACTACCAGAATAGGTCATATTAGTGACGCCAGAAAACGTCGCTAAAATGACAAAAAGCTTCGCTAATCGTATTTACCAACATTTTTTGTGACATTTTCCTGTGGTCGCGGAAAGCCATGTCGCTGACAGGCAAAACGTCGGTAATCGTCGCCATTACCGACTCTAAATAAACGTCGCTAATCACCGACGTTCACCAACAACACGTCGAAAAAATGGCGACGTCTTTCTTGTCATGCCCCGCTCCTGTAGGAGCGATCGTCCTCGCTAAGACGTGATGCCGCACGGGCCTAGATTGCGCCCGTGCAAGGCTATGTCCAGAAACGGCCGATTCGAGCTAGGCCACAGAGTCGCACAGAGTGTCCCCATTTGCAACGGAAAGTAAAATGAACACAAATTGAAGCAAATTTAACTCTTTATTGATATTCAAGAAGTTTACAAGCAGCGCTAGGCCGATATTACAAATCGCTCAAGCTCTCTCTCTGAAACATAAAAGGCGTGCCAAGTGGCTTACAACATGGAATGATTCATGGCGATGTTCCAATACATTTTGTCCTGTATATGGTGCTCTAGCTCCTTGCAACGCTCCAAGGCTCCAGAGATAGCTCCGTGCCTTAGCACGTTCGAGGAAAGATCCGCACCCGATGACGTCTCCTGCATCCTACAAGCAGACTGTGGGGTTATCAGTACATTGTTATGCACTGGTGGGGAGGCTAGCTCGCCCACAATGCTATCATTACCAAACACGTTCTATTTACTTTTGTGCACCGTCTATCAGTTATTGTCTTTCTAATCTTGTCTTAGGATCAGTTTCATGCATATTTCATAACCTATCTCGTGTTGCCAAATTCAATGTGTTGCATGGAAATACATGTACGACTTACGCAGACTTACCGTCCGGCCTTCCCTGTCCAAAGTAAACCAAGTTAGTCAACAATTCATAGGAAATAACTTAACGTGATTCATGTGAACTTTCAATGTCAAGGGCGTGTCCCTGCCTCGGGTCCTAGCACGTCGTAGGCGTATTTTCTAACTCCTTTGCCGAAGTACTCTAGATTATCTGGTGTGTTATATTCAAGCCTGTTCAGAAGGCACTTCATTTAGTTAACTTAGACTACTTTGATTTTAATGCAAGGACTTGTACGTGGATTGCCACCAGCAAAGCCCACTTAATCTATATGCATCGGTCGCTGGCATCACAAGCCAATTTGGACATGTTTCCCCCTTGGTAATTTCTCACCTATCATGGCGTGCGGCTTGGTACACCCTGATAGTCTTTTGAAATACCCGGTCTTACGTCTCCTGGTGGCCAAGCCCGCACTCAGGCCTGTACGTAAGCTAAATTTTAATTTTCGTCCGGACCGACACGTCCTTCACACTTTGACCGTGCCGCTGGAAATCCCTTATATCTCCCACCATCCGTATACTAGTGGATTGTCCATGACCATTTCGTTTTCTTTTTGTTTGTCATTTTAACTTAACGGCTGTCTCCGAGCCGTAGGCTAACCCTTAGCCATAATGCGTTATCGACCAGGTTGGCGTCCGTGCAGCGCGGGTAGCGAGCCCCGTTGCACGTGTCCGTCACAATTCTTCCCTTCTTATCTTTCATTCATTCTTTCTTTTCTTTCTTTCACTTGTCCGTTCGTTCATTGATTCATTCACGTATTCAATCTTTCATTCGTTGGTTCATTCATTCACACATTATGTAACTCCCCGTGCGGGAGTCGCCTTGGCGACCCATCGGTCCCATAATCTTTCAATGTTGCTATACTCTATTCAGAACGACTATGTTGATAGTCTTCCCGTTTCATTGTTGTAAACCATTCATTATTTCATTGTTGAACGCACAAGGAACATAAACGTAAGCTTATGCGTAGAGCACGGTACGAGAGTTTCTATATTTGCCGAGTTCTTTTTTATGTTCTAAACAAGCATACATGATGGGATTATTCCCTTAGCTAGGTGCGTTGAGTCATTCATTTATTAGCATGCACGGTGTTGACGCCTAGCGATTCTAGCAATAGTGTCCGTATTGTTATGTGTCTAGGCTAAGCAAAGATGGGTTCATCGGAGCCACCCACCTTAGCGATGTTCGCATCGGCCGAGCGATACTCCGAGCGCGCCTTTAAAAGTCTAAGTCGGGATTCATCTTGATGGGCCAATGTAAGCCTTGCATCGATTCTTCATCAGGTCGATGCCAACTCTTTGGGTCGACGGCTCGTTTGAGTCGTTGCACTTGCCATTGGAATCGGCGTTCCGCTAGGGCGGTACGGATCATTACATAATACACCACTCAAAACAAGTCTGGTCCTCGAGACTTCCTGAGTGCAGGTCATCCTACCATTCCTTAACTCGTGTCATCGTATTTCATAGACAATTCTATCGAACGGCTCTATCGTTCGATGGCATCGAACCATGCTCGGTACCTTTCCAAGTTCCGTGTCACATACGTTTGGTCGATTTTTATTAGATAACTTTTCATTCATTTTAGAGTTGATGGCACTTATTCAATTCAAGTGTTTCTTCGACTTGGTTGCTTTTTTGACGTATCATGGGACTGAAACGGTCGCACGAGGTGCGTTGTAATTCGTCAAATACGAAAGTCGTAGGCTGAGGCAAACTCACACATTCGTTCATGCGCATCTCAATGCCCACTTGCAGCTGCATTCAAGTTTATCATATCGCTGAGTTTGGATCGTGCACGCATTCAAGGCATTCTCCGAATACGTACATTTCAACCAAGCTTAGCGACTAGCGAAGTCGGACAAGTTACTCGTGATAGTTTAGATTTACCGATCGTTTTGCTAACTTCAATTTAAAACCGAACTCATGTGTGCATCACATATCGTTTATCTCGGTCCTCGAGATTATTCGATTCGCTTCTCAAGCGCTCTTTTCAATGAAATCAATACGATTTCTTCTTAGCGGGGTTGACCAAGTCTAAGTAATTTCTGTCTGATTCAAGACCAAGTATTGTACTATCATCGAGTCCGTCTTCCTATCAATGATTCAATTTGTTATCTCAACTTTACTTGCGCATCATCCATGTAATGCCCCGCTCCGCACGGTACATTATGCTGAGTCGTTGACTCGAAGAGTAGCGTTGACCCGATTGCGTATCTAGTAAATCGATGCAAAGAGTTACGTCGACCCAAGGAAACGTATCGAGTAATATCAATGCGAGTGTTAAGTTGTCCCGAGCAATGCATCGAACTAAGTCGATGCGAAGAGTTGCCTTGTCCCGAAGAATGCATCGAATGAATCGATGTGAAGCGCCGCGTTGCCTCGAAGGATAAGTGCGTTGAGACGGCTCGAAGATTCTAAGAAATCAAATCGACCAAAGCGCAAGTCCGAATCGATGCAAGTAATGATTTTAGTTGGTTTCATGTACAGGCTATACGTTTACGCTGAAATGTTAGAGGTCGATCTTTTGCCTTATTCAGTAAGGGGTCCACGAAAGCAAATCGTCGCCTTGCTATGGACGGAAGCGTTGGCACGCTAAGGCAAATCGGACGTATGATTCAATGAGGCACGAAGTGCTCGAATGGCTAAGTCAGGAGAGTGACCGTGCAACAAAGATATGAAATCGAGCCGCATCGGCTCGGCGAAACGACAAAGGCGTATCGACTCAAGGTGGGAGGATTGACTTCTTTTTACTCCTTCATTCGATAAGTCAAATATATCATTGTTTGCTAAGTTAACCTATCGATGCCACGGGCGTGGTCCGATCGGAGATAAATCATAGTGTGCGTCGAACACTAAGTTAGTATAATTGAAATAAAACGTGCATCAAATGCACGAGTCGCTACGGAACATTGGATATCGCTAAGGCGAGCGTCTCGATGCGCAAGCCGCAATAATAGGGGATAACTGTACTCGGCGAGTGCCTTAGTGCACGAACCATACCATGCGTTCGCGCACGAATTAGAACTGCTAGAACATTGAAAGATAATAGGCGAGCGCCCTAGCGCGCAAGCCACAGACATTGAATGCTAAGTCATAGAATATCGGAAATACGATCGAAACGTGCCTTAGTGCACGAGAAAATAAAAGATGGCTTCGTTGTGAAAGAATACAGTTGTGGCATGAATGTGGCAGAACAGTCGGATATGACATAATGCCTCGAAAGGTGTTCGGGACCTTCGGGTCGTTCGGTTGACGAGCATTAAGTTGAGGCATGATGCCATTGAAACATTGAAACGAAGAATGAAACGTAAGAACATAGAAAGTTAACAGAAGAAATACGAGATGATAATGCGGCATGGTGCCCTTCGAAATATTTGCGGCCTACGGGCGTTCGTTGAGAACATTCGGGCGTTGTGCCAATTGAAATAGAGATAAGCGAACTTGCTTGGTTGTATAAAATATAAGATTCGTTGCATGGTCAAATGGACTTAAAGATATAAAAGCCCGTACATGGGTATTCCCTCGAACGCGGCGTGCCAGGGCGCTGGGACCGTTCGGCCTAGGAGGGATTCGTTTACGGTATTGTTGGTGCACTTTATTTAGATGGGTAGCGACCGTCTGGTGAATGTGATAAGCCACTTGCTGCGATTATTTCGGTGGCCTCTGATGTTGGTTAGCAACCGCATAGAGTTAACATCGTCTTATGTTTCGATTCAATAAATATAAGTCCATTCTATCCCGAAAAGCTAGTGACCTTCATATAGTTAAGGGCGATGGGTTTGGAAGTACAAGGTATGCGTATATCCTGCATGGATAGATCCGAATAGAGAGCACTTATAACATGGCAGGGAAAACAGATAGGCGTATTCATCTTGCGTCGGTGCAAGGGCGAGTGCGTCGACATAGTAAGAAGTCGCGCCACGAATCAAACACGAGATTGCTTGCTTGCTTATTCAATTCGATAACATGCTTGCTATGATAACATGCTTTACGCTTTCGAATATGCCATGAAATTGACCCTAAGGAGAACATAGCAAGATTATAAGCTAAGTTGCATGATTCAACATAAATATTATAAAGTCAGTTTGGAAAAAAGATCTTTGCTTCAGTACATGCGAGGACGAACGTACTGATCCCCCACCAGCTTCATGCAGGGTGCAGGGAATGGATGTCTCGCAGTGAAGCGTTGCTTGAACATGTTGAGGCTTGGAATGCCGAAGCGCATTGAAGGGTGCGATCACATTGACGCTCGAACTACGCAGCTGGATTGATGCGGCCGAGATATAGAAGGCATGATGTATGGAACGGTGAAATCCTTTATGGGCAAGAGAGAACCTGAGTGTTGTAGCCAATCTGGCATATATTATTAGGCTATCGAAAGCCATTGTAATCCCAGTTTCGGATATCGATAAAGAGAATTATTTCGTATACTCTGTTATCCTTTCGTTGTTAATATCGAATCAAAAGATAACCATTTGAGAACTTGTCATCTTGCCTTGCACGAGCGCAACTCCAGGCTCGTACGGCATCATGCCCCTTGCGAGGACGATGATTCGGATGATTCCGGGTCGGGGCGTGACAAATTGGTATCAGAGCTCTAGGCTCAATTTCCTCTGGACGCTTGCTTCATTACAATTCCAAAAAGTTGCCCACCACCAATCGAAATCACTCTTGACTCTACTCGATGCCGCACTGGATGTTCCATACAATAAGTCTAATACAAATCATATAATTTTGCCGCGTGTTGTTTTGGAAATTACATGATGTTCGCTGGAAAAGTTGTGAAAGGTTTGTTGCTATAAGTGCAACGAGTTGCGAGATGTGAATTCAAGGATTTGTTGTCCCGGATGCAACACGTCGTGAATTGTAATTCAAGATATTTGTTGGTTGCAACGAACGATGCGAGAAATGTTTGTTGCATCGATACAATGAAAGTCGTGGAATGTTGCTGCAACAATTGCCACGCGTTGATTGTAAATGATGCGTTGAAAAGAAAATGAAAGTTGATATTGAATGTGCCGAACGGATTCACATATCGATTTCGAATGTGCGTTGCGATGAAAAAGCGATAAGTCAATATCGAAGTGTTGAACGGATTTGAGCATTGACTTTGAATGTCGGAAATAAAATCGTTGCACAATGTGCAATGCGTATTGAAAGGAAATCATTGCACGAGGTGCGGTAAATATCGGAAATAAATCGTTACACAATGTGCAATGCGTATTGAAAGTAAAATTATTGCACGTGGTGCAACGCATATCAAAGTAATCGCTGCACGAAGTGCAACAGATATCGAGAATGAATTTTTGCACAAGATGTAACAGAAGAAAACAAAAGTTATAATCGAGAAACGAAATCGGTTCGGTTGCGCACCGAGCTTGTGTTGGCAAATAAATGCATTGGCCGAGTTGTGTCGGATTTTGATTTATAAGAGTTACGGTTGTGATCAAGCATGATCACTGCGGAAATCGTGAGTCGAAAGAGATCGTTGGTTCGTAAAGAGTACGTTGCGACGGAAGTAACTTGATTTCTGGGTAGTATATGGCATACCATCGATGCAATGAATGACTCGATTTCGAGTGGTATATGGTATACCACTTGTGCGATAAATTACATCGACGCACTGTGAAAATTGCAGAAAGTTTGTCCGCAACGGAAGGGATAGCACCGAGACTCGAATGAGAATTTGTACGACGGCATGTTGATGCAAGTGTTCTTCGATGATCGGTTAGAACGATAAGGCGGGAATTGTAACATTGAATGATACGTCGATTGAAAAATTTATGTGTCGGTCGAATGACGAGAACTAGCGAAACGATTATGCCTTGAGGTAACAATCGGATCGACGGGATAGGAAACTCGAAACGTTGAAATCGAACCGCACGACTTGCGAGCTCGATGAAAATGTTAGGCGATACAAATACGACTGAAAACACGCGAAACATAGAGGGCGAGATCGTATGACTTGAGGGTTCGATGTTGGATAATCGGTAACTCAGTTACGCGATCGAAGTATAGCGGGATGCGACAAATCGGAGAACGAGTCGATGCGTATGGAAAAGTTCGTTGTGAACTTGGATGTATGCGATGCGAGTTAGGTTGACGTTGAAACGGATTCAAAGTTGACCCTTACATTATCGAAATGGATACTGCGTATCGAGATCAATACGTAAGGAAACGTAAACGATGTGAGAATACAAAATAGTGTGTGCCTCGCGCTATAAATTTTTGTAAGTAACGATCCGAGAATGAACGAACTTGGTTGATCGTAAATTTTGTGATTGATCAGGGCGAGACTATAAGTCATCGACGATTGTTCGATGCGTATGGAATCTCGTGTGTCGACCGCGAAATAAGATAGACTCGAACTCGATACGAGTAGATGTTTCATAAATTGCGGAATCATCGACGGCCATGTATGACTTTACTCGGAGGATAGTTGCGCATCAGTTGCGTCGATAGAAATGGTTATGTACGGATTTGGGTAGTCGCATAGAAATCGTCGGAACGTGATTTGGCTTCGAAATAAGATATAGCATGGTTCGTAGTAAACTGTCCTTCGGTGATGATCCACAATTATCGAGCGTAGCTTCGGGGTAGCTGACCCTAGAAGACTTGATCGCCAAATCAAATTGAATATTGCAGACCGTAAGATGTCCCATGCGATATCGCATATGAGATTGCATCGATAACAAATGTAACATGGTGCATGATGACGATAATTCTAGGCGATCGAGAATTGTTGGAACAACTTTCGACTGAGAATGATATAGTTAGATTTTGAGTATTCGTCGGATGAATGCTTGAACGGTTATGTTGGTCGACGGTCGAACTAGAAGTTTACCAATGAACTTGGTGATTCGGATAGGAGATTGCGAGAAACGTGCTATGAACGAGAGAGAACGATAAGAAAATGACTTACGAGTCATACCGTTAGATTCGAATTCACTTCGCAATTGAGCTTGCGTGAATCGAAATTTTGTTCGATGTTGCGAGATGGATAGGTTGGGAATTTAGCTAGTGAATTCCTACTCGTTAGGAATCGAACGTACGTTGCATCATAAAGACCTTCGTGTCAAGGTGATCGTTGCCTTGAGCACCGTTGCCTTGATGTAAACTTTTGTGTCGGATAGATTGTGGCCTTTGTGCAATGTCAATTTAAACTTGCGTTGGAAGGATTTGAGCACGGTGTCTAGGTAAGTCACCTAGCGGACGTAGTCCCGAATGTTGATGTTTATGCAAGTCAACAAAAGAGAATCATGTCGAGATAGGATACAAAGTGAAACATCAGAAATCGTTGGATAGTGACACCGCACGCACGGCATTGCGGAGACTCGTTATGATCGGATGCGCGACGGCTTGGCGCAACGCGTAGAATTGATAGTCCCTATGAAACATACAAAGTGAGAAATGTAATTTTTGAATCGCATCGTGTGCCTTAAATTTTGTTGGAAGATCGCGTATGTATCAATATGCTTGTGCGCTAGAATTGCGTGAACAAGTAATAGAGCCAAGTCCGATCGAGAATACGATATGGCAAGTAATTGAGAATAAAAAGTTATGTATTTGCGTTGTTCCGATATCTTACAACTGAGCTTGGCTGAAATGCATATATTGGTGGGATGCCTAAAATATGTGTATGATTCCAAACTAAGTTGTACGATCCAAACGATAGTGAGACGAGATCGTGGAGCGATCTAATGAAACCCTTGGAAATTTAGTATTAGTTTCGGTTCGGGATGAACCTTTTTTGAGTGGTATATTATGTAATGCCCCGCTCCGCACGGTGTATTATGCTGAGTCGTTGACTCGAAGAGTAGCGTTGACCCGATTGCGTATCGAGTGAATCGATACAAAGAGTTACGTCGACCCGAGGAAACGTATCGAGTAATATCAATGCGAGTGTTAAGTTGTCCCGAGCAATGCATCGAACTAAGTCAATGCGAAGAGTTGCCTTATCCCGAAGAATGCATCGAGCGAATCGATGCGAAGCACCGCGTTGCCTCGAAGGATAAGTGCGTTGAGACGGCTCAAAGATTCTAAGAAATCGAATCGACCAAGGCGCAAGTCCGAATTGATGCAAGTAATGATTTTAGTTGGTTTCATGTGCAGGCTATACGTTTACGCTGAAATGTTAGAGGTCGATCTTTTGCCTTATTCAGTAAGGGGTCCGCGAAAGCAAATCGTCGCCTTACGACGGACGGAAGCGTTGGCACGCTAAGGCAAATCGGACGTATGATTCAATGAGGCACGAAGTGCTCGAATGGCTAAGTCAGGAGAGTGGCCGTGCAATAAAGATATGAAATCGAGCCGCATCGGCTCGGCGAAACGACAAAGGCGTATCGACTCAAGGTGGGAGGATTGACTTCTTTTTACTCCTTCATTCGATAAGTCAAATATATCATTGTTTGCTAAGTTAACCTATCGACGCCACGGGCGTGGTCCGATCGGAGATAAATTATAGTGTGCGTCGAACACTAAGTTAGTACAATTGAAATAAAACGTGCATCAAATGCACGAGTCGCTACGTAACATTAGATATCGCTAAGGCGAGCGCCTCGGTGCGCAAGCCGCAATAACAGGGGATAACTGTACTCGGCGAGTGCCTTAGTGCACGAACCATACCATGCGTTCGCATACGAGTTAGAACGGCTAGAACATTGAAAGACAATAGGCGAGGGCCCTAGCGCGCAAGCCACGGACATTGAATGCTAAGTCATAGAACATCGGAAATATGATCGAAACGTGCCTTAGTGCACGAAAAAATAAAAGATGGCTTCATTGCGAAAGAATATAGTTGTGGCATGAATGTGACGGAACTGTCGGATATGACATAATGCCTCGAAAGGTGTTCGGGACCTTCGGGTCGTTCGGTTGACGAGCATTGAGTTGAGGCATGATGCCATTGAAACATTAAAACGAAGAATGAAACGTAAGAACATAGAAAGTTAACGGAAGAAATACGAAATGATAATGCGGCATGGTGCCCTTCGAAATGTTCGCAGCCTATGGGCGTTCGTTGAGAATATTCGGGCGTTGTGCCAATTGAAATAGAGATAAGCGAACTTGCTTGGTTGTATGAAATGTAAGATTCATTGCATGGTCAAATGGACTTAAAGATATAAAAGCCCGTGCATGGGTATTCCCTCGAACGCGGCGCACCAAGGCGCTGGGACCGTTCGGCCTAAGAGGGATTCGTTTACGGTATTGTTGGTGTACTTTATTTAGATGGGTAGCGACCGTCTGGTGAATGTGATAAGCCACTTGCTGCGATTATTTCGGTGGCCTCTGATGTTGGTTAGCAACCGCACAGAGTTAACATCGTCTTATGTTTCGATTCGATAAATATAAGTCCATTCTAGCCCGAAAAGCTAGTGACCTTCATATAGTTAAGGGCGATGGGTTTGGAAGTACAAGGTATGCGTATATCCTGCATGGATAGATCCAAATAGAGATCACTTATAACATGACAGAGAAAACAGATAGGCGTATTCACCTTGCGTCGGTGCAAGGGCGGGTGCGTCGACTTAGTAAGAAGTCGTGCCACGAATCAAACACGAGATTGCTTGCTTGCCTATTCAATTCGATAACATGCTTGCTATGATAACATGCTTTACGCTTTCGAATATGCCATGAAATTGACCCTAAGGAGAACATAGCAAGATCATAAGCTAAGTTGCATGATTCAACATAAATATTACAATATCGGTTTGGAAAGAAGATCTTTGCTTCAGTACATGCGAGGACGAACGTACTGATCCTCCACCAGCTTCATGTAGGGTGCAAGGAAGGAATGGCTCGCGGCAAAGCGTTGCTTGAACGTATTGAGGCTTGGAATACCGAAGCGCATTAAAGCGTGCGATCGTATTGACGGTCGGACTACGCAGCTGGATTAATGCGGCCGAGATATAGAAGGCATGATGTATGGAATGGTGAAATCCTTTGTGGGCAAGAGAGAACCTGAGTGTTGTAGCCAATCTGGCATATATTGTTAGGCTATCGAAAGCCATTGTAATCTCAGTTTCGGATATCAATAAAGAGAATTGTTTCGTATACTCTGTTATCCTTTCATTGTTAATATCGAATCAAAAGATAACCATTTGAGAACTTGTTATTTGCCTTGCATGAGCGCAACTCCACGCTCGTGCGGCATCATGCCTCCTACGAGGACGATGATTCGGGTGATTTTGGGTCGGGGCGTGACAATCCATTCCTATCATTCGCTTTGTTTGGGGCCAATCTCATCGTCGTTCACGCACACTCCCTGTTCCTCGTCCTACTCTAAGTCTTGCTGCCCCAAGTCAATCGTCCGTCCAGACGATACTGTAAGGTCAATCGCACAAGTTCAATCACTCGGCATAGGGTCGTCCGTCTATCCGTTAGGTCATCTCACAGGGTCATAGTTACAAATCAAGTTCGTGGCTCATCGTGCAAGGTCGTTGCACGACGCTCGCCCCAAATCCTATGGTCAAACCATTTGTTCGTTTGTACGGGAGTTTCTACGCAAGTTCGTTTCGCTCAAATTTCTAAACATCAAGCAGCGTTCACCCTGTTCGCATCAACATATTCTCTGTTCCAAGTTCGAGCTCGTTTAGGAAAGTCATCCTACGATAGGTTGTCCTCAATCAAATCGTGCGTCCGCAATAACAATTATCATAGTCTATCTCTTCAAGTATGTTTGATACAATCTACCTATCCATCCTATCCAATTCACGTAGTCGATCACAAGGTCGTCTAGCCTTGCAATATGTCGTGCCCCGATCTCACGCAAGTCTAATTATCCACGACGGACATGAATCACCACGTCAACGTTCCCACGGAATAATCGTCCTCATCGGGACGTAACTCTTGCGTTGAATCTAGACTTACTCATTTTTGATACGCGGATTGGGTCTACTCAATCCTCAAGTTTTTTTATTCTTCAATCGCAAGTCCTAACAATCCTCGAATTTACCTTCGCTTCAAACCACAAGTCGGAGCAATCAAAATTGCCATGTCAAGGTATTTCGAGTTCGATCATTCCCGCTAGACATGAATCACCATGCCAACGCTCACGCGGAATGATCGTCCCAAATCCGACGTGACGCATGCGCGAGGCTGGAGTTACGCTCGCGCAAGACAAGATCGTTGCCATTGTGGTTATCACCGAACAATCAAGTCACTTTCCTTCCTCTTTCCAAACATTCATTTCCATCATAGCATCCTTCAAAACAATAACTTCTAACACGATTATCATTCATCGAATCAGAGTATCCCCAAGTTATCGTACATCGATCTTTGATACGTCTCAATACCATCGATGATGTACATAACCTGACGATCTTCCTTTTGCAACGAATTCCAAGTCGTGCAACTTAATTTCCTCAATTCACATTGTCGCGTGCTAACTCTTCATCGAGCAACATCAATTTCAATTCCTTAGTCATTCTCGTATCTTCAAATCAATGTTTCCTTTGCACGCTATCTTCCGACCGTGCCATTCCTGATCTCGTCCATGAGTAATTCACCTTAACTCATGTTTCAATCCATTCAACTAAATTCAAAATTGCATGCACGATCTTCTATGTTTCCTCGACCAAGACCTCCATTCGTTTCATGATTCGTACTACGTATTCTTAATTCGTCCGAACGATATCTCGTTTGAGACTCTCGAAGTCGAAACCAACTAAGCGTTACTCATTCTAAGGCTTTGCGCGATATTATCGCTTGCCGACATGCTCGTTCTACCCGTAAATCCTTTAGTTTTGCTCGAACAATTTTCTATAACGTCTATACACCACTCAGGGTTCGAGCCACTCGATTGGTCGTTGACACTCACTCTTATTCTTCTTCGAACCTATCACATACACCACTCGGGGTCAAGTCATTCTACGAATCCTCAAATGATCATTCGATTTCCTTTCGATATGTTCAATCGCGCGTTCGCCCGTTCCTCAAAATCCAAATCAATCTTTCGTACATGCCTAAGCGTTAGTTTGACAGCGTTCCTATCGATATACACTCTAAGTGTAGCTTCGTTCACGATCGAGCGGTACTTGATATCGCTCGCAACTCGATTGCACCAAAAAGTCGAGGTGCACGACACGCGGACTAAGTTGTGCCACATAACCATCCCGTGCGGACTATATTCGAGTTTGCACGCTCATTTGCTAGGTCGACGCAAGACTAGTCAGGCACGTACGAGACATGTTAACTTAGCATGTGTTCTCTATCGAGTCAAGTTTAACATCGTTCGGCACAAAGGCCTTCGCCTGTCGATCCCGTTCAACCGAGTACTTGTACGAGCTTTTGAAAGTATTAAACTTATTGTATGGAACATCCCAAGGTACAACGAGAGAGAGCGTGTACTTCTTTGTTTCCAACGACAAGCTTTCAAAACTGAGAAAATCGAAATGAAGTCCAAGGATGTAAAGCCGTGCTCTGATACCAATCTGTCACGCCCCGCTCCCGTAGGAGCGATCATCCTCGCTAAGGCGTGATGCCGCACGGGCCTAGATTGCGCCCGTGTAAGGCTATGTCCAGAAACGACCGATTCGAGCTAGGCCACAGAGTCGCACAGAGTGTTCCCATTTGCAGCGGAAAGTAAAATGAACACAAATTGAAGCAAATTCAACTCTTTATTGATATTCAAGAAGTTACAAGCGGCGCTAGGCCGATATTACAAATCGCTCAAGCTCTATCTGAAACATAAAAGGCGTGCCAAGTGGCTTACAATATGGAATGATTCATGGCGATGTTCCGATATATTATGTCCGGTATATGGTGCTCCAGCTCCTTGCAACGCTCCAAGGCTCCAGAGATAGCTCCGTGCCTTAGCACGTTCGTGGGAAGCTCCACACCCGATGACGTCTCCTGCATCCTGCAAGCAGACTGTAGGGTTATCAGTACATTGTTATGCACTGGTGGGGAGGCTAGCTCGCCCACAATGCTATCATTACCAAACACGATCTATTTACTTTTGTGCACCGTCTATCAGTTATTATCTTTCTAATCTTGCCTTAGGATCAGTTTCATGCATATTTCATAACCTATCTCGTGTTGCCAAATTCAATGTGTTGTATGGAAGTACATGCACGACTTACCCAGACTTACCGTACGGCCTTCCCTGTCCAAAGTAAACCAAGTTAGTCAACAATTCATAGGAAATAACTTAACGTGATTTATATGAACTTTCAATGTCAAGGGCGTGTCCCTGCC
Organism: Iris pallida; assembly: GCA_029216955.1. Taxonomy (NCBI): domain Eukaryota; kingdom Viridiplantae; phylum Streptophyta; class Magnoliopsida; order Asparagales; family Iridaceae; genus Iris; species Iris pallida. The sequence goes on from JANAVB010025198.1 coordinate 759,796, forward strand.
TCGGGTCCTAGCATGTCGTAGGCGTATTTTCTAACTCCTTTGCCGAAGTACTCTCGATTATCTGGTGTGTTATATTCAAGCCTGTTCAGAAGGCACTTCATTTAGTTAACTTAGACTACTTTGATTTTAATGCAAGAACTTGCACGTGGATTACCACTAGCAAAGCCCACTTAATCTATATGCATCGGTCGCTGGCATCACAAGCCAATTTGGACATGTTTCCCTCCTTGGTAATTTCTCACCTATCATGGCGTGCGGCTTGGTACACCCTGATAGTCTTTTGAAATACCCGGCCTTACGTCCCCTGGTGGCCAAGCCCGCACTCAGGCCTGTACGTAAGCCAAATTTTGATTTCCGTCCGGACCGACACGTCCTTCACACTTTGACCGTGCCGCTGAAAATCCCTTATATCTCCCACCTTCCGTATACTAGTGGATTTTCCACGACCATTTCGTTTTCTTTTTGTTTGTCATTTTAACTTAACGGCTGTCTCTGAGCCGTAGGCTAACCCTTAGACATAATGCGTTATCAACCAGGTTGGCGTCCGTGCAGCGCGGGTAGCGAGCCCTGTTGCACGTGCCCGTCACACCTGTCGCTAACCATTCTTTCCTTCTTATCTTTCGTTCATTCTTTCTTTTTTTTCTTTCACTTGTCCGTTCGTTCATTGATTCATTCACGTATTCAATTTTTTATTCGTTGGTTCATTCATTCACACATTATGCATCTCCCCGTACGGGAGTCGCCTTGGCGACCCATCGGTCCCATAATCTTTCAATGTTGCTATACTCTATTCGGAACGACTCTATTGATAGTCTTCCCGTTTCATTGTTGTAAACCATTCATTGTTTCATTGTTGAACGCATAAGGAACATAAACGTAAGCTTGTGCCCTAGCACGAACGTAGAGCGCGGTGCGAGAGTTTCGATATTTGTCGAGTTCTTTTCCATGTTCTAAACAAGCATACATGATGGGATTATTCCCTTAGCTAGGTACGTTGAGTCATTTATTTATTAGCATGCACGGTGTTGACGCCTAGCGATTCTAGTAATAGTGTCCGTATTGTTATGTGTCTAGGCTAAGCAAAGACGGGTTCATCGGAGCCACCCACCTTAGCGATGTTCGCATCGGCCGAGCGATACTCCGAGCGCGTCTTTGAAAGTCTAAGTCGGGATTCATCTTGACGGGCCAATGTAAGCCTTGCATCGAATCTTCATCAGGTCGATGCCAACTCTTTGGGTCGATGGCTCGTTTGAGTCGTTGCACTTGCCGTTGGAATCGGCGTTCTGCTAGGGCAGAGCGGGTTATTACATTTCTGATGTCGGTCAATGTAGTACCCCGTCCCACGAAGTCAATTGGAGGAATCGAAACGCCGACGGCGTTCGGACTTGGCCTTACAACGGCGACTCGAAGACATCGCTCAGGTGGGGTAGTTTCGGTGAACTTGCCTCATCTTTGCCTTCACATAATAAATTACGTGTTTCAACTTGCACAAGTAGGCTTAATAATAAAAGAGACAAATCCACATAGCTAAAGGGAATTATTCCAACGGATAGAATCGAGTTTAGAACATGGAAAATCATCTATTAAGAATATGGAATTATCCGTCCTCAAGTATTAAGATTTTGGCTGTCGATTCCTACATTGAAAATCATCTGTCTGCCTCTGGATTGCTTAAAACCAGCATCTCGTCCGGCGTCAGAAACAGCCACCACCGCCATCACGATTGATCAAAAATATTAAAATTACATCAATCCTATGCCTCCCGAAGGAGTTCACACATAATCTAGAATGAAAAATTAAAATAATAAACACGATCAACCCTCGTGATTTTAATTACATCCACAACAACAACATCCACGACATGTCCGTGGCTTAAATAATACAATCAAAAAAATATGTATTGGACCATAATAGTTGGATCTAAGATGCCTGCAAAACCGAGTTAGAACAGATCTACATCTACCGGCTATTACACAGCGCAGGTTTTATTGGACAACATGGATGTATCAATCAATACGTAGATCCAACTTGGCTCTGATACCAATTGATGGAACTGGGGATTCCCAGGACCCTTTCTTTGGTGTGCGTATTGATCGATAGAAAGTTAAACAGATCTAATACGTATTCTAACCCTTCATAGACGAAAACTAGGGTTCACGAATTATACCTGCGACGGAAAGGAGACAAGTAATTTCTGGCAATCTCGAGCGGACGACCCCAAGATCTTCTGCACGTATTCCTTCCTCGAGTTGGACGTCGTGTGGGCAACGATCTCCCAACCTTTTCTTCTCCTTGGCAGCCCTCTCTTTCTCTCCTTACATGAATCACGAATTTAGAGAAAATTTCAGATTTTTGATCAATAATCTGGCGGCCAGAGAATAGAGGATATATATAGGCTACGTCAGGGACCATGAGGAGAAATTAGGGTTAGGCCTCCTAACGGATCTGGATATTTCGTGTTCAGTCCGTACACACAATCCAGGCCTATTAACAATAGCTCGGTCCACTAATGAGCTATTGTTGCACTACCTTCCTAATCCCAAATTATGTTTGTGGGCTCCTTTTATTATATGCTCGTCTGGCTCCCCATGTTAAGATATCGTATGTCCGTCGATCAAATTAAGTTATTGACAACTATAGTGATTCGACATCTTTTATCCTTAAGTAGTACCGCTCAACTTTATTTGTCATGTCGGATATAATCCACCTGCAGGGTTTATATGACAATCCTTATGAGCTCCTTAAGAGGACATCATCAACCTGATGTATTGGAATATGGATTCCATTTATAATCAACAACCCATCATACATACAATGTTATTACCCAATTCATAGAGGTTGTTGATCCATAATGAATCTCACTCTTTTATGAGTCAAAGTAATGCATACTGCATATACATATCCGTTATTATATCCGAATTAAGAGCATAAGCATCCATAATAACAGAGGTGTTTGTTCTCTTATGTAGTCAGTACAAAGAGAATAACCTTAAGTGGTCCTGTTCAATACACACAAAGAGTACTAGTGTAAACCTATAGTCAAGATAGACTAATACCAGATTACACTACAACCTTTTCAATAGATTATCCAAGTCCATCTAGGTTGTGAACTATTTATATACTCCATAGGAAACTGATAATATGATCTTCTGTGTGACACTACACACCATATTATCTATAATATAGAATATCAGACATTTGCATTAACACTTGCAACAAATACAATATGCAAACATTTGCCCATATGATTCTCATTCAAAATTTAAGGAAATAAGGTTACTACAAAAGTGATGATTTTAGTATATAACCCTAACAGATTCGTGCCCACCGTGGATAATCGGACTCGCGTGAGATCGGAGCATGGCATATTGTTAAGTCAGACGACCTTATGATCGATTACGTGAATTAGAATAGATGATTTCGGAAACGTGAAATATGAATTACGGTTTAGAGATAAATTGTGTCATAGCGTGCTTGATTTGAGAATGAATGATAAGCAGATTATGTCGAACGTGTTCGAAGAGATAGACTATACAAAACGGTTTGATGAACGAACGATATTGATATGACGTAGAATTGGTTGATACGTGAGTTATCGTAGGAGGACTTTACCGAACGACTCATACCCCGTGCGACGAATATTGGGATGTACGTAGGGAATCGATGCTCGATGTTTAGAAATTAGAGTGATGCGAGCTTGGGTAGAAAACTCCCGTACCATCGATTTGGTTGACCTTAGGATTGGGTTAGTGTTGATATCGTTGTTTGGGAACTATGATTCCAGTACTGACGAAAAGACATAGCCTAGCGGTTAGGCAGACGTCCCGGTGCGGAACGATAGGAATTGAGGTGGCACCACTCATGAGGCTCGGTTGACATGCACGTATATCAGGGACGCCCGAATATGTGCACGATCCGACTCGAGTGGTGATGGCAGATTCTCTATCACGAGGCTTGGCTGAAATGCATATATTTTGGGGATGCCTAGAATATGTGCACGATCCAACTAAGTGATACGTTGAATCAAGTGAGACTTGAGGAACGGGAAAGTGTCGAGAATTTTGAAATCGTAAGTTTTGAAGAAATGTTGATGGTAATGCGATCATTGATTTGAAACGAGTTCAAATGTTGGTTGATCGGTTGGTGTGCCTTACGACTAAGTTAGCGATACGCACGAGCGTGGCTCGAAATCGAAGAAATGCGTAGGGGGAGTGTATACGATTAAGTCTTGGCTATAGAAATGGTAGGATGGTTTGCCTTCAGGAAAGTCTCGAGGTCGAGACTTGTTCTGAGTGGTGTATGTTGTAGTGCCCCGTCCCGCAAAGTCAATCGGAGGAATCGAAACGCCGACGGCGTTCGGACTTGGCCTTACAACGACGACTCGAAGACATCGCTCAGGTGGGATAGTTTCGGTGAACTTGTCTCATCTTTGCCTTCACATAATAAATCGCGTGTTTCAACTTGCACAAGTAGGCTTAATAATAAAAGAGATGAATCCACATAGCTAAAGGGAATTATCCCGACGGATCGAATCAAGTTTAGAACCTGAAAAATGTCCCACGGTCTGATTAGAGTTGGTGCTCAGCGTGCTTTGAAAATGACACTCGGTCCTTCGTCCCGTGGCTTGGGAGAAGGAAAGTTGGTATTCGACACAAACGATGAGTAAGCCTAAGTGAATAGGCGTCGCCCACGTAAATGTTGTATAAAGCATGCACGTTTCTACTGCGCAAGGCTTGGCATAGCCTTGGCTCGTCCCTCGTGTTAAGTTGTAGGCTTGAGTAAGTTAGGCAAAGTTATGCTGGTCGACCTAAGCCATTCCAGGTGTCGTCCCGCTCTTTCTGTGGTTGTCAAGTTAAATAGTGCCACGATCTCAAGGGCCGTCATATAACGTATGACTTGGGTGATAGCATCGCATAGGAGAGAAGTCAGTTAAAGGCACGCGCCACGGTTGGCACGATGTAAAGTTAGCCACGGTCCATGGCACTTAAGGAACACGTTTTGTTCAAGTTAAGTTGGAAGGCTACGTAGTAGTCGTTCCCTCGAGTTCAAAGAAGTTCGAGGCAGTCCCTCGGTTGGGAGCCTCGCGTTCCTATCCACGTTAGGGTGTTTCGAGGCGGTCCCTCGGTTGGGAGTCTCGCGTTCCTTTCCACGTTAAGGTGTTTCGAGGCGGTCCCTCGGTCGGGAGTCTCGCGTTCCTATCCACGTTAAGAAGTACGAGGCGGTCCCTCGGTTGGGAGTCTCACGGCCCCGATGCACGTATTGCAAAGGGTGGTTCAGAGCACGAGTTGCTAAGTATAGTTCTAGTCGTACCAACAAATTAGGCCATGCATTTACGTGAGTCTAGATGTCTCGTAGGTGCGTGGTCATTGGATACCTTGTCGACAAGGATTTCTGCCTAGACTGGTTATACGCCGGGGCACCGGGCCTAGTCATCCTAGGGGTAGACGTTATAGCAGTGCATGCTTTTATTGCGTGGGTAGTCGGAGGCTTTCAACGGGGCTCGCTACCTGCGCTGAAGGACCCGCCGCCTACCCGAGCTATGTCCGCAATGGCTTGTCATGCCAGTGGCTTTTCATATAGATAATTGGCGTACTAAGCGGCGAATCCGCATGCACGACGTCGGTCATAACAAAGGAAGTGTAAGCACGGTATGCGTTGAATGATGAAATGTGTGCTCGGTTGCACCCAAAGTATTATAAAGCCTACGATTCGGCTATACGTAAAGATACGTGCTTCGACACGAGATATGGCGTTGTATTTGAGTTCTTAACACCGGTTCCACGAGTTGGTTAGTCGTTGCATGTTAAGTCGAGAAGGGCCGTAAGGCGAATTTGGATAAGTCAGGTTACGCTACGAGGCACGGCCTCGATGTTTGAGGCACGGGCAAGTATTTGTCACGACCTAGTCGTTACGTCCAAGAGTATGGTACGAAAGACAACTATGAGTCGGTACGTTGACAATGCAAGCACGAAAAAGGTCTAGAGGCAAAGTATGGGTACGTTATTAGTGCAAGGCACGGAGATGGTCTAAAGACACTAAATAGGCCGAGCGTCGGTCCTAAAATCGATCCTAAGGCAAGACTAGAAAGACAATCGTAAAAAGGGGCTTGTATTGCACAAAGTAAAATAAACGTGTCGATTTTGTATGGGTGGGCGAGGAGCTCACTACACCAGTACAATTGAGTACTGACACCCACACAGTTTATATGTACAGGCACAGGTAGAAGCTCGTGGCACGGAGCTCGCTTGGATGCGTCGAGGCACGGAGTTCCTTGGCAATTCGAAGCACGCGGCCGCATAGATCGAAGACTTATACCGGACATAATGTATAGACATCGCCTTCCGAAGCTTCCGCTGGATCGACAAATATGTATCGAGAGATGAGAGAGAGCTGAGCGATTTGTAATGTGAGACGAGTGTATTTGAGTGATTGTAATCTTGGCCATGTGCCCCCAATGTAACCGTCATTTCAATATTAATAAAAGAGCTTCTTTGAATAACTTATGTTTGTTCTAAATTTCTGCTGCATGTTCAATGTCTCTGTTTGGGACTTCTGTGCGACAACCCCATCGCAGCTGCTGTAATCGGCAGTTATGGAACCCGCCTTGCACGAGCGCAATCTAGGCTCGTGCGGCATCATGCCTTAGCAAGGACGATCTCTCCTACGGGAGCGGGGCGTGACAGTCAACGTCGGTGAATTTAGCGATGTTTGCTACTTTTTACCGACGTTTGTCGACTCTGTAGAAGAAGAAAACTGGGTCGGTAAACGTCGGTAAACGTCGCTATACCTGATAATTTAGCGACGTTTACTGACGTTTAGCGACGCAGGTAGACGTAGGTAAACGTCACTAAACGTCGCTTAAATACAAAAAAAATAAAAAAATAAATAACAGAATGTCCACATTAGCAGTTCAAGTGTGATTCATTTGGCAGTTCAATAATTCTTAGCATAAGCATCTCAATTACTCAGCAACTAAAACATGGGACATTTCATAGCATCACATTATTCCATTTATTAAGCATGCAGGAATAAGGAGGAAGGAGGACAGTTCCACTTGCCTTGTATAACGGTCTTCCTATTCTGGTTGCATATATTCCCCCTAAGCATAGCACCGCCAGCGAGCCACGTTCCAACACTTAATCCATCTAGCCAGCTAAGAGAGACTGCATCAGTCTCAATTCTCTTGATTTCCAACATAAGTCACGGTCCAATATTCTGATCCCATCCAACAAGCCTACCAAATGCCTCGTGTGGAGCGGGGCATTACAGTATCCAATCGTGCTATGAGAGCAGCATCGTCCGTCTGGTGCTGCTCCTGGATCCGTCGTAGCAGCTCGTCACGGACAGACTCCACCATCTGCTGGACTCAGGAAGACTCCTGGGAAGATTGTAGGCCATGCACATTAGCATGGGAGGCCCTAGAAGACTGTGACGCAACTAGTGCACCATAAGATCCCGTACCGTAGTACGTACCCCTCTGGAGACCACCAGCGGCGGTCATCTACAGCTCGTGTAATGCCCCGCTCCGCACGGTGCATTTTGATGAGTCGTTGACTCAAAGAGTTGCGTTGACCTGATAAAGTATCGATGCGAATCAATGCAAGAGTTACGTTGGCCAAAGGTAAGCTTTGAGTCGATTGGAATCTATGAATCGAATCGATACAAAGGATAAGTCCCATTTGAAGCAAGTACTGATTTTAGTTGATCTGGTGTACAGGCTATACTTTTACGCTGGACGATAAGAGGTCGATATTTTACCTTATTCAGTGAAGTGTCCGCGAAACCAAATCGTGACCTTGCAACAGATTTGTGGCATGGGCACAGTAGGCAAAATCAACCGAGTAGTTCAAAAAAATGTCTAAGTCTGAGAGTTAGCTATACAACCAAGTTATGGAATCGAGCCGCTCCAGTTCGGTGAAATGACAAGGCGTATCGACTTAAGGTGGGCGGGTTCTTGACTCTCTCTCTCCCTATTCCTTCATGTCTAATAAAATATATCCTTGTATGCTTACGTAAGTTACCATTAGTAAGCGAGCGTGGCTCGAACGGTTAAGGGTCTTCGTATGTGTCGAACCTTAAGATAGAACATCGAACATTGAACAATCGAAGCGAAGTGCATCAAGTGTACGGGTCGCGGTAGGGCGGTGATGGTAGAACATTGAAAGATAATATCGAGATGTGCATCACGTGCACGACTCCGAGAACATTGAATAATAGGCCTAGAACATTGATTATGGCGCCGAGCGTGCCCTCGTGCACGAAAGCTAGAAAATGACCAAGTAACTACGGAATTAGGCTACGTGAATAACTTATGAATGGAATGCGTTGAGTATGAGTACGAGATGTCTAAGCCGTTGAGCGTCGTGCATCAATACGGATGTGTTGGGGCATAACGCCGAAGGAGCTTGATATAGAGATGGATATGTTTATGTTTATGGTACATGAGATGGGTTAGAATGTATGACTTGTATGCTATGGTGCGTATTGCATGGTCAATGGACTCGGATGGCCCATGCACGGGTGCGGCTTCCCTCGGACGGTTACGACCGGGGCACCGGGACCGTTCGGCCTAGGAGGAAATTATGTATGGTATTTATGGTGCACATCATTCGGACGATTTGCGATCGTCCAGTGTTGTGATAAGCTATGATATTAGTAAGTTTAGAATCTTTCGGATATTGGGCTAGCAACCCGTATCGAAGCGATCATAGGCTTACACATAAGAGATGCTAAGTCCATTACGGTGCAAAATACCGTGACCTTCATATAGATAGGGCCGGTGGGCTGAGATTAGAGTTGGGTGCAGGCGCAGGGCCTGCTATCCTTATGCATATGGCTATGTTTATGGTTGGTTGCGTAAATAGTATGATTTCTTATGTTAAGTTCTAATCTTTGCTGGCTAGGCAAAAAGGGACGGAGAGGAGCATGCGCTATGTTTATATTCATATTATGGCTAACTGTATCTGCCGTAGGGACACGTTATCGAACACATTTATGATAAGTTGCTATGCATGAATATTGCCATGGAACTGATCCTAAGGCTAAATAGAAAGATCACAAATTAAGATGCATGTTTCACTAAATATATTTGGTATTTGGTTTAGGTGCGAGCAGGTCTTAATCGGTGCGAAGCGAGGACAAAATCACTAATCCCCCACTAGTTTGTGTGTACGCTCAGGTTATGATCGGCTTGGGGCGGAGCTTGGCTTGGATGCACCGAGGCATGGAGTCCTTAGCGTTTCAAAGGAAGCACCGCATAGGCGTTCGGTTGCAACATGGAGATGTTCGGCCGAAGACTACTTGTTGGCTATAAAGAGGCATAATGTATGGAACAATATAATCCTTTGTGAGCTAGAGAGATCATGAGCGTTGTAGCCAATTGGCATATATATTGGGCTATTCAGAGCCTTTGGAATCTTCAGTTTGTTATCAATAAAAGAGACTCTTATGTTATACTATGTTTTCTTCCGCTGCTTATGTTATCAATTTGAGATAAACTCTATGTGAACCTGTTATCTTGCCTTGCACGAGCGCAACTCCATGCTCGTGCGGCATCACGCCCCAACGAGGACAATAATTTGGGTAAAATCTAGCGAGGACGAGCGATTTTTTGGATCGGGGCATGACAAGTTGGTATCAGAGCGGTTCCATCCTTTGGACCGTGCATGAATCTCTTTGACCCTCAGTTGCTTCGCTATCGAATTCAGTTGACTCTAAGTTATTTTTGCAACCGCATGGCTCATGGATCTGCTCGATGCTACATTGGATGTTCCATACAATAAGTCTATATTAAGTGCGTACGTCTGCCACAAGTATGTCGAGACTATCATGCTATCTCCGAGTGCCAACGGAGAATGTTGGTTGCACGAAGTGCAACAAAATTATGAAATATTGGTTGCACGAAGTACAACGAGTTATGGAATGTTGGTCGCACGAAGTGCAATGAATATGGTGATGTTGGTTGCATGAAGTGCAATGATATACGTATTGTTGATCGCACGAAGTGCGAGGAGTTATGTGTTATTGGCCGCACGAAGTGCGAGAAGATATATGTTGTTGGTTGGACGAAGTTGTCATGACCCGCACCCACTGTGGGGGTACGAGTACGTAACGACGCCCAGCCTACGCCGCAGTGCCGGCGGTAGAACGCTGTCCTAGGTTACTTTCTAATCAACAACTCACGCAATTATATAATGTACATGTCAAATCTCAACTCCGAACGGAGGACAAGTATAAATATAATGAAATCTCAATCACAGTCTAAGCACGATAAGATAACTCAGAAGTTTATAACTAAAGACTAAACAACAACATTTATAAACTACTAAATAATAATATCTCAAACAAACTCAAATACAAACTCGTATCTCAAGTTATTACAATTCAAGTTCTAAAACATAAAAACTAAACCAAGTCTACTAGCTAGTCTCCCGATCACTCCTGAGTGTCGGGGCCAAAGGTAGCTAAGCCATCTCCTGCTCCAAGGCAAGTAGGGCAAATGTCCTCAGGGCAATCATCTGTAATATTTTCAACAGGTCCAGTCAGGACAGGAACGAGTACAATTCATCAAGAAATCCCAAGTAAATGATAGAGAACTATAAAGCAGTTATAGACAGTTATATTTGTCACGACCCGCACCCATTTTTTTTTTAAACGGATACGAGACGTGTCCAAGCCAGCCTACGCCGCAGTGTCGGCGGTAGAACGCTGTCACGGCCATGAAGATCATAATCACAAATAATACTCATCCACGAAATTAATTTAACTTACAATGATCACAAGTTTTACATTTGCAGAAAATATAAACTTGTACCAATATTGAATGACTATAACTCGACTATCTAGCTAGTCTCTAGGCCTTTGTCTGCAAGCATTTCCGTCACTCCCAAGCTAAGTGAATCCACGGCTAACCTGAAAATGTTGGTTTCTAGTCAGGAATGGAACGAGCACAATTCACTGAATGCAATTTCAATAAAGAAAATGACTATAAAATAAAGGTTAGACATCAATCATGAGTTTTGAAAATAACAGTAAAGCCGTAAGAAAAATTAATAGTAATAAATAGACTCATATACTTTCCACCATTAGAAGTACCTTTGATATGTGATCGGTCTGGGGTACTACACCGCACGGTCTACAATGTCTACTCACTGTCTGCAATGTCTACTTGCAGAAAAATAAGCACTGTCTACGATGTCTACTTGCAGAAAAATAAGCACTGTCTACGATGTCTACTGCAGAAAAGTAAGCACTGTCTACGATGTCTACTGCAGGAAATAAGCACTGTCTACAATGTCTACTTGCAGAAAAATAAGCACTGGCTACAATGTCTACTTGCAGGAAAATAAGCACTGTCTACAATGTCTACTTGCAGGAAAATAAGCACTGTCTATAATGTCTACTTGCAGGAAAATAAGCACTGTCTACAATGTCTAAGCACTGTCTATGGTCGGATCACACATCCTTGGTACTTCTCATTCCCGACTCAACAATTTATAATAGAGTATAAAAATATCACATAACTAATGACCAATCAATGAAATATAGTAAAGATCAATATCAAAATGCAAACAATAAACTGTACTCGCCTGTGGTCCTTTGCTGGTGAAACCGACAATCTGAACTACTCAATGTGCCACTATAGTCAAAACCCGTACAACAGTCCCCGGAAGCTGAAATAAACAATACCAATGATCTCAGAATAGTCCAATTAGCTAGGATTGCCTGTCCTTACGTCCAATTCTGGACACAGGGGCAAAACGGTAATTTTGGGTCAAAACGGTGTCTGCCGTTGGACCCGCTTTGCACCGAAAAACGTGCCAGAGTCAACAGTCTCTGAAGTCATCAAACTACATGTCTACGGATCTAGTTTTTCGATACGAACCCAACCGTATGTCCAAAGTTGGATTCCGGCGGGCCGTGCACAAAATCACTCGTTGAGTGGGACCGTGGGGCCCGCAAAACGACGTACGATTCAATTGTCTCAGAATTGGACCAAACTTGGCATACAGGACCAGAAAAATGATATGGTCCTGCTGGCGTAAGTTTCATCTCGATCTGACGAGCGTGCACAAACTAATTGAGAAATTTGTAAAATGCACGATACGGGGAATTTCGACGGATACGCATCAAATTCGTCGCGCACACGCGACCAATTTGAATTCCGTCAAAGCCCACACGACCACGAAGCCGTTACGCAGCTTTCGATGCTTACGGTGCGCGACCACGTCGCCCGGAATGGCGGGACGGACGTCGTGTGGAGCGATTTCTTGATTTTCAAAACAGGTTTTTTGGTAACTTTACAATCCGATTTCTCTTCACGTAGTCGACGAAATTAAATTCCGTAAAAAGTGAATCGAAACCCTACATGGTGTCTAAAAGTCTCTTCAAATAGATTTTCTAATATGGGGCTGGACTGATCGGAAATGATCCTCAAATAAGGGTTCATGGACTGTTTTGTGCCCTGTCTTGGGACAGGTTTTTGAGTCAACTTCACGCCGATTTCTAGGTCGATTCCTACTATTTCCATCCGAACTTATCTAATGGATTTGAAGGCGAATATATTATGTGCGTACCTGAAGTTGTAGATCGTCAAACGATCAATCGTGCGTCACGAAAACGCCTCGCGAAATAGCCCTCCTCGGCTGCAACTGCTGTCGTCTCCGATCCTCGCGCGCACGCGTGTATCAGCGCGCCTGGCCGTCGTGCGGCTCCACGCGGCGGCGAGCGGTCCAGGGGCGCCGCCCTGGCGTACGGAAGAGGAGGGTGACGGCACGAAACTTAGGGTTTTCGTGTTTTCTGATCACTCGAACTTATATCGAGTGTATATATATACACTCGAGTCTCTGTGGTTTGAACGCCTGATGAGGCTACTAAACTTGCGCTCGGGTTCAGCATTTGGGGGGAAAGGCAGTTGTTTTGGTTTGTGGCTCGTGTGTGCCGGTTGGGCTGGGAATGAACTGTGGGCCGCTCGGTTTTGTGGGGGTTTGCTGCTATTAACTCTGTTGCTTATTCTTCATATAGCAATATTTGTATACATATATTTATTCATATTTATATATATATATATACATATATATGTATACGTACATGTATATATTCATATATATACACATACATACGTATATTTATATACATATATATATATATACACACATTTATATAATATTTATTTATATACATATGCGTAAATATATATACACTCATATATTTTTATACATATAATATTTATTTATATATAAATACAACTATATAATATCTATATATACATACACCTGCTCATATATATATATATATATATATATATATATATATATATATATATATATATTTTCACATATATATATGTATATGCATTAATAAATTATAAATATACCTCCAACTCAAAATATATGTATCCTGGTGTTTATACTTATTTATACACATAATTAGTCCACAAATTCTATACATACAATACGGTATTTTAATATAATCAAATAACAATAAAATAATATTATATAATAATAATCTAAATAGTATGGATAATAAAACAATAATAATAATAATAACAATAACAATAACGAATTACAATATCCTATAGTATCCTATAATCAGCATTGCATCTCCTTAAAATATGCCTACCTGGAATCTTTGTGTACACTGGATACCTACATGGGTTTGGATTTGACTTGGGCCCAAACTGGACAGGTTCGGTACAACCGGAATCCCTAAATCTCACTAACATAATTAAATAATAAATAAATTTTTTGGTACGGTTAAGTCGTAACTTGGCCTGGTTTTTCTTAGTTAGGACACTCTTATGGCTCGGCATTCTCCTACCATGGCTAAACACTAGTCAAAGCACGCCACTGCACTATCCGTGCCATGATTCCTAGTCGTCTGGTGCCCCAAAACTCAACTATGGCTAAAGTCACCTACCATAATAATTAACTAAATAATTATTCATAAAAATATAAATCTCCATTTTAATTAAAATAGTAATAAAATATTTAAAAAGAATCCGGGAAAGGGAGCTACAAATCTACCCACCTTAAAAATAATTTCGTCCTCGAAATTCTAACTCATAACCATGCCTAAAATTTAAAATAAAAGTCAAGGAATAAATCCACTATTACCACAATCTTCTCAATTTAATTCCTCAAAATAGTTGTATTCTCCTTCTAGCCATTTTGTAACTACAGTCCTTGAGAGCTTCTACCCACCTTTGGTCACACTACTACTCAAGATTTAAGATTTAAAATCTTCCAACGGGTTGCTAACAACCCTACCAACAATGATCTAGGCAGGTGGTATCTATAATCATCTCCTATTTATCAAGCAACCCAAAATTTAACAAACAACCAATTTTACATAAGTAGCTAAAATATTTGTAATTTCTAATAAGTATGACCATTCGTCGCTCCGAAATAGGAAGGACATAAAGATAAGGAAGAACAATCGAAAGTAAAAATGAAGTCTCAAGAGCAGTAGATATTATTCAAGGATACGGATAGAAAGAAAGTCTATGAGCCATCGACCAATTTTGCTAGATTGGGCTACTCTAGTCCAGTTACTTGCTAAGTCTAAGAATCCTTCATTCTTATAGGAGCTTGCCGGCAAAACAGAAGTTCCGTTCTCGAAATTCTAAATAGTTTCAATAATAGAACAAAATCTGGGAAATCAAGAGTGTGATCTTTTCTGTGGTTATTTAAACACACGAACGAGGGATATAAAATATAATACAAGATTATATCGCGACTTCCAGGTAGATGGATTTATGGTCACGAATGACTTCACATTCCAAGAGAGGAGACTACTTAATAGATACATGGACCTATTTCAACTAGTGCAGTTTTATAGTCCAAAAAATGGTGGTACATATGGATGGGTTTTACTGGGTCTTAATAGGTTTTCTGATTGAACATTAATCATTGGTTGGATGAAACTAGGATCTTAGTCCATATGGACTGGACAAGATCCCATGATAAGCTTATTACTACTATGTTAGGATAACCTAGAATAGGTTTTCACCCAAGTGGTTGAGCTATTATCAGGCAGGTTGGTTAGCTAGTTCCCTAAAGCCCAAATGCGTCTTTCGTGACTTCTGTGTTTAAGTGGCACGAGGAGACACCATTGAGTGGCACACTGGTGACATGTACGCAGTGGGCTCGAGTCGATCACAACCATATATTGGGTTGAAGGCTTCGAGTCGAAGTTGAGTCCCTAATCATAATCGAGAAGTTTACCGGTACCATGGTAAGGGTTATAGTTAGTCCTTTCTACCTGAAAGTCGTACCATAAAAATAGAGTACAAGGGGACGGGTTTGAGTGGGGCATGATATACCTAGATGAAGGTAGACTCGTCTAGAACTCGCATGTGAAATTTGTTGGAAGGTATCGGCTGGTCTCGTGCTCCGAATATTTATGACACGGTCGGAAGCACAAAATAATCTAAATGGAAAGTGGGAGTCCATGGGGTACTAATTTCTGCCCTAATGGAAATTATTTCGATCTATCGGTAATCTTCATATACTCCCAAAAATTTTAGGGGACTTACAGTCTACCCACCTTAGAAGCTAGGATATGATTTTAGGAATAAGTGGTTAGAGGGTTCCCAAAGTCCGAATACTGTACCTCGTCTCTTTGTTAATAGGGAATAAGGCACGACGTATCAGGATATGGTAGATATAGTCAAGTCAAGGATCATTTCTCAATAAATGGAAAACGAGCGTGTACAATGACACACGGTCGATAAAATAGAATGACCCACTCGTCCGCAGTATACGAGAGTTTCCGATGGGGTAACCAACTCCGAGGCACAACATAAGAAAAGATTTCTAACAACTGAGTCAAGAAATTCTATTTGTGTCAAGCCTGCCAGACTTTGGTCACAAGGGTTGTAGTGATCAGGTATTGCTGTTGACAACTGGTAGGTCACAGTGTGACAGGGTATTTAAGCTATGGTATTGGCTAAGCTGGTGCCTGTGGTGTTCCAACACTAGTTAGGTCTTAATAATAAAATTTACATAACTAGAGTAATATTTATTGAAAACCAACCTCGGAATGAGTGTCACGGTAAATGATTACCCTATTGTCCCCTCATCTCATGTCTAAATGTGGCTTCGGTCGAGGAAGGGTTGAGTCAAGGCTTAAGGGTTGTTAGTTAAAGCAAGCTTCAGGCAGAGACTCACAATATTTGGTTTCTTGAGAATAGAAATAGTCTCTTGGTTGGCATTTTGACTAAGGGTAAAACCCTATCCGTTCTCAAATTTAGATGGCTTGAAAGTCCCAACAATAGTTTGAGGGTCGAGAGGTTCACATGACTGGCCAATGGTAGCTACACTTGTGTATACAACTACCATAGTCGTGGGGATACTCTGTATCACTCTACCAATTATGAGCTTCTGTCTTTCCAAATCAGTGAAAGACAAAAACAATAAAAGAGTTCAAGGGAGATGTTACTGAATACAATCACGTGATTCAAAGGCGAACGTATAATTCAAGAGGAGTTGTCAAGCATTTGCGGATGAGGTCATAGATACCTCGATATCTCAATCCACGTAGGATAATTAAATGAAGTGCGAACCAAATGCATCATGGTTGATCAGACCATAATACACTGATTCTGATTAGACAATATGTTAACAGGCGTCCCCAATAACATATGTCTTGAATCAAGCTCGATAAAAGAGCAAGCTTGCAAAACTAGGCTATAATAGCAGCATTGGTCAAAGTAGTCAAGATACAAGTACGAGAGATTTTTGAAGAGAGGCACAAGTAGTTCGAGTTTAGAGAGAATCAAAACTTACATGGTGTTCTTGCTTATACAATCAATCCTACTATCTTCTATTCACAAGGACCACATAATGCTAGTTTGGGAGACATGCTACTCAACTTACAGATCTTCCACTAATATCGGCTTTGGATCTTATGGGACATGCATGGCATTGTCCTATCCTCTATGGTATCCCAAACTTGTAATTATGTTTGAAGTCATCTCACCGCGGATTACGCCTTGCCCGTATACTCTGGCTGTGGTAAACCCTTGGTTTCGTAACTCAACATGATACAAAATCAAACACTTCTTAACTCTATCCAATATTGATTCAAGGGAAACTACGATCAAGAGGACCACCAGCCATAGTTTTAGGAATATTCTATAACCTATATTGTCTTAAAAAATTTCAACTCTAGGGGTCGTGTCTCGCCAGTGCGCTGCTGGCGGCAGTGAATCTCTAGTCTCCAAAAATTTAAATAAATGGCGACAGTGCGCTGCTGTCCTGCCAGTATAAGTTAACTAACATTCTCGTAACTATATCTGTAAATAAATCCCTGAGCTTCTAGAGATTCAAACAAGTTGACTATGAAATAAGGCATAAATATTTGCCCTATCAACCCTTAAAATAAAAGATTGAGCGGGGAGGAAATAACTGAAGACAAAAGGTATACAAACATTCAAATGTCTATTCCATGTGTATTCAAACATTGAGGAAAACTTTGAACCGAAACTAACTTGGGGTTTATCTATAGATAACATAAAAATAATAACTCTTAGGGCAAAAATAGGAACTAAATAGACAATTTGACCAAGATATGAGGATGATAACTAAGAGGCAAAGAGAAAGAATTAACAATTCATCTAGGTTAGATCACTAATTCCATGAAGCCCTGCCTCACCAAGTGAATAGTCTATCCACATGGAATCATATCGTCATATGAAGAGATAATAGTATACCTACGGGGATCTGACAAACTATCAAAACTAATAACTCCTCTTCTAAATTGCATGGCCTAGACTACCCATCGGTCTATTCGTGTAAGGGACTCCTAGTCATAGTCATTCTCTTAAATTAAATTAATCCTTGTTCGTGAATGAGCATTTCCTTGTTGCAGGCTCGCAATAGTACGACTAACTTAAGTACTATCACGAGTTCGCATGGTTTGCGAAAACAGACCTGCATGGGCCACCACAAAAACTTGTCACGACCCGCATCCGTTTTTTTTTTAAACGGATACGAGACGTGTCCAAGCCAGCCTACGCCGCAGTGTCGGCGGTAGAACGCTGTCACGGCCATGAAGATCATAATCACAAATAATACTCATCCACGAAATTAATTTAACTTACAATGATCACAAGTTTTACATTTGCAGAAAATATAAACTTGTACCAATATTGAATGACTATAACTCGACTATCTAGCTAGTCTCTAGGCCTTTGTCTGCAAGCATTCCCGTCACTCCCAAGCTAAGTGAATCCACGGCTAACCTGAAAATGTTGGTTTCCAGTCAGGAATGGAACGAGCACAATTCACTGAATGCAATTTCAATAAAGAAAATGACTATAAAACAAAGGTTAGACATCAATCATGAGTTTTGAAAATAACAGTAAAGCCGTAAGAAAAATCAATAGTAATAAATAGACTCATATACTTTCCACCATTAGAAGTACCTTTGATATGTGATCGGTCTGGGGTACTACACCGCACGGTCTACAATGTCTACTCACTGTCTACAATGTCTACTTGCAAAAAAATAAGCACTGTCTACGATGTCTACTTGCAGAAAAATAAGCACTGTTTACGATGTCTACTGCAGAAAAGTAAGCACTGTCTACGATGTCTACTGCAGGAAATAAGCACTGTCTACAATGTCTACTTGCAGGAAAATAAGCACTGTCTACAATATCTACTTGCAGGAAAATAAGCACTGTCTACAATGTCTACTTGCAGGAAAATAAGCACTGTCTACAATGTCTAAGCACTGTCTATGGTCGGATCACACATCCTTGGTACTTTTTATTCCCGACTCAACAATTTATAATAGAGTATAAAAATATCACATAACTAATGACCAATCAATGAAATATAGTAAAGATCAATATCGAAATGCAAACAATAAACTGTACTCGCCTGTGGTCCTTTGCTGGTGAAACCGACAATCTGAACTACTCAATGTACCACTATAGTCAAAACCCATACAACAGTCCCCGGAAGCTGAAATAAACAATACCAATGATCTCAGAATAGTCCAATTAGCTAGGATTGCCTGTCCTTACGTCCAATTCTGGACACAGGGGCAAAACGGTAATTTTGGGCCAAAACGGTGTCTGCCGTTGGACCCGCTTTGCACCGAAAAACATGCCAGAGTCAACGGTCTCTAAAGTCATCAAACTACATGTCTACGGATCCAGTTTTCTGATACGAACCCAATCGTATGTCCAAAGTTAGATTCCGGCGGGCCGTGCACAAAATCACTCGTTGAGTGGGACCGTGGGGCCCGCAAAACGACGTACGATTCAACTGTCTCAGAATTGGACCAAACTTGGCCTACAGGACCAGAAAAATGATACGGTCCTGCTGGCGCAAGTTTCGTCTCGATCTGACGAGCGTGCACAAACTAATTGAGAAATTTGCAAAGTGCACGATACGGGGAATTTCGACGGATACGCATCAAATTCGTCGCGCACACGCGACCAATTTGAATTCCGTCAAAGCCCACACGACCACGAAGCCGTTACGCAGCTTTCGTTGCTTATGGTGCGCGACCACGTCGCCCGGAATGGCGGGACGGACGTCGTGTGGAGCGATTTCTTGATTTTCAAAACAGGTTTTTTCGGTAACTTTACAATCCGATTTCTCTTCACGTAGTCGACGAAATTAAATTCCGTAAAAAGTGAATCGAAACCCTACATGGTGTCTAAAAGTCTCTTCGAATAGATTTTCTAATATGGGGCTGGACTGATCGAAAATGATCCTCAAATAAGGGTTCATGGACTATTTTGTGCCCTGTCTTGGGACAAGTTTTTGAGTCAACTTCACACCGATTTCTAGGTCGATTCCTACTATTTCCATCCGAACTTATCTAATGGATTTGAAGGCGAATATATTGTGTGCTTACCTGAAGTTGTAGATCGTCAAACGATTAACCGTGCGTCACGAAAACGCCTCGCGAAACAGCCCTCCTCGGCTGCAACTGCTGTCGTCTCCGATCCTCGCGCGCACGCGCGTATCAGCGCGCCTTGCCGTCGGGCGGCTCCACGCGGCGGCGAGCGGTCCAGGGGTGCCGCCCTGGCATACGGAAGAGGAGGGTGACTGTACGAAACTTAGGGTTTTCATGTTTTCTGATCACTCGAACTTATATCGAGTGTATATATATACACTCGAGTCTCTGTGGTTTGAACGCCTGATGAGGCTACTAAACTTGCGCTCGGGTTTAGCATTTGGGGGGGAAAGGCAGTTGTTTTGGTTTGTGGCTCGTGTGTGCCGGTTGGGCTGGGAATGAACTGTGGGCCGCTCGGTTTTGTGGGGGTTTGCTGCTATTAACTCTGTTGCTTATTCTTCATATAGCAATATTTTTATACATATATTTATTCATATTTATATATATATATATACATATATATGTATACGTATATGTATATATTCATATATATACACATACATACGTATATTTATATACATATATATATATATACACACATTTATATAATATTTATTTATATACATATACGTAAATATATATACACTCATATATTTTTATACATATAATATTTATTTATATATAAATACAACTATATAATATCTATATATACATACACCTGCTCATATATATATATATATATATATATATATATATATATATATATATATATATATATATATATATATATATATCTATATATTTTCACATATATATATGTATATGCATTAATAAATTATAAATATACCTCCAACTCAAAATATATGTATCCTGGTGTTTATACTTATTTATACACATAATTAGTCCACAAATTCTATACATGCAATACGGTATTTTAATATAATCAAATAACAATAAAATAATATTATATAATAATAATCTAAATAGTATGGATAATAAAACAATAATAATAATAATAACAATAACAACAACGAATTACAATATCCTATAGTATCCTATAATCGGCATTGCATCTCCTTAAAATATGCCTACCTGGAATCTTTGTGTACACTGGATACCTACATGGGTTTGGATTTGACTTGGGCCCAAACTGGACAGGTTCGGTACAACCGGAATCCCTAAATCTCACTAACATAATTAAATAATAAATAAAATTTTCGGTACGGTTAAGTCGCAACTTGGCCTGGTTTTTCTTAGTTAGGACACTCTTATGGCTCGGCATTCTCCTACCATGGCTAAACACTAGTCAAAGCACGCAACTGCACTATCCGTGCCATGATTCCTAGTCGTCTGGTGCCCCAAAACTCAACTATGGCTAAAGTCACCTACCGTAATAATTAACTAAATAATTATTCATAAAAATATAAAATCTCCATTTTAATTAAAATAATAATAAAATATTTAAAAAGAATCCGGGAAAGGGAGCTACAATATTGATGAATCATGGCAGTTTTATACAGGTAATAATATAGAGAACAGTTAAGGTACAAGGAAAGGAAAGTAACTAAACAAGAAGAGAAAGATGGCAATGAAGACTGTAAATATAATCTAGCTGAACTAGAGTAGCATGATATAAGTCCAGACAGTATAATAAGAGTCATGTGTGAGTCCAGACCATGTAATCTAATACCAGGTGATTCCAGCACGAGATGAGTCCGATATAAGGTGAGTCCAGTCAGTGATCAAAGGTTCCAGGGTGAGTCCAGCCTATACTCTAACAGTATGTTTTAAAATATCGGGATCGACATGTGAACGGCTGTAGGTAAGGCAGTCTCTCAGGTTACACTAGCAAGTCATCAAAATCACAAGCCATGACTTAAAACAGTTTTAAATTGATTAAAAATCACAAAAATCATAATATGATATAAATACAAATAAATAATAATTATAATTACAAAAGTTCAAAATTACCCTCATTTTAGAAACTGGGTGTTACAAGTCTACCCCCTTAGAAAGATTTCGTCCTCAAATTAAGATGATCGCACCCTTCCTAGGTCAACCCCCAATCAAATCAAGCTCGATAGATAACATGCAATATAATCCTTCTAGTCGTGATTCTGCAGTCTCGAACAGGATAACTATACTATGTAGCAATCATAAGTAATATCCTGGCAGGTACTAATAGAATCACACAACAAAATAGAAAGAAGAACATGAAAACAGACCTGCTAACCCGTCACCCGTAGTGTCGGTCTACTCGACTGTCAGCGCAAAAGCCCTGCCCCTCCGGGATGTATCCCTCTGATGGTGCGGGGCATGGTGCTGCGCTACAGGTGGACTAGCTCCCTCTATCTAATCCATGACACTCAAGTAATATCCACCCTGATATTCCACTCAATTACTCTAGAGCACCATCTATATGGTATCTATTATGCAATCTGATAATCATACCCGTCTATCTAGAACCATGTTACCAGAATCCTCGTCACACCAGTAAGTATGGCTGCGATAATCCATAGAGTCCACAACTAATGTACATACCTCTAGAATCATGGTATTTAAAATTTTTGCATTGCCGCTAGCTTGGCTGCGAAAACTTTAAATTCCCACACCTGAGAAATACATCTAAAATCAGACTCTATCTCATCGCCCAACCAGCTGATATGGCTGTAGAAGACTCTAGATTCCATGACTGAGGCAACCTAGCCCATAATGTTATCTTGGTAGAAAATCAAGTCAATAATGAATACCAAGAATCAATTCAACGATGAATCAAGAAAGATAGACAGATACTGTCAGAATTGAATTTCGAGATAGTTTATAATGAGATTCTCAAGGGTTATCCCAAGAATCTTCTCAAGTAGTCCTAACTGTGATTGAGTACTCTCTCAACTAAAGCCTATTCCTTAATTCCTATCGCAGGCGCGCAGCAGTACAACTAATCGTTGCACTACCACGATATCGCTCTAATGCGACCCTCGACCTGCATGGCCACCACTAAAAATGTGTCACGACCTGCACCCACTATAAGGGTACGAGTAAGTAACGACACCCAGCCTAAGCCGCAGTGTCGACGGTAGAACGCTATCCTAGGTTACTATCTAATCAACAACTCACACAATTATATAATGTACTTGTCAAATCTCAACTCCGAACGGCGGACAAGTATAAATATAATAAAATCTCAATCACAGTCTAAGCACGATAAGATAACTCAGAAGTTTATAACTAAAGACTAAACAACAACATTTATAAACTACTAAATAATAATATCTCAAACAAACTCAAATACAAACTCGTATCTCAAGTTATTACAATTCAAGTTCTAAAACATAAAAACTAAACCAAGTCTACTAGCTAATCTCCCGATCACTCCTGAGTGTCGGAGCCAAAGGTAGCTAAGCCATCTCCTGCTCCAAGGCAATTAGGGCAAATGTCCTCAGGGCAATCATCTGTAATATTTTCAACAGGTCCAGTCAGAACAGGAACGAGTACAATTCATCAAGAAATCCCAAGTAAATGATAGAAAACTATTAAGCAGTTATAGACAGTTATATTGATGAATCATGGCAGTTTTATACAGGTAATAATACAGAGAACAGTTAAGGTACAAGGAAAGGAAAGTAACTAAACAAGAAGAGAAACATGGCAATGAAGACTATAAATATAATTTAGCTGAACTAGAGTAGCATAATATAAGTCCAGACAGTATAATAAGTCATGTGTGAGTCCAGACAATGTAATCTAATACCAGGTGATTCCAGCACGAGATGAGTCCGGTATAAGGTGAGTCCAGTCAGTGATCAAAGGTTCCAGGGTGAGTCCAGCATATACTCTAACAGTATGTTTTAAAATATCGGGATCGACATGTGAACGGCTGTAGGTAAGGCAGTCTCTCAGGTTACACTAGCAAGGCATCAAAATCACAAGCCATGACTTAAAACAGTTTTAAATTGATTAAAAATCACCAAAATCATAATGTGATATAAAAACAAATAAATAATAATTATAATTACAAAAGTTCAAAATTACCCTCATTTCAGAAACTGGGTGTTATAGAAGTGCAGCGAGTCGATATATGA
Organism: Iris pallida; assembly: GCA_029216955.1. Taxonomy (NCBI): domain Eukaryota; kingdom Viridiplantae; phylum Streptophyta; class Magnoliopsida; order Asparagales; family Iridaceae; genus Iris; species Iris pallida. Next base: position 783,735 of record JANAVB010025198.1, read on the forward strand.
GGCGATACGAGTCATGTGGCTATACGAATGGTTATGTATTATTGGTTGCACGGAGTGCAGCAAGTCGTGAATCATTCGTTGCATCGGTGCAACGAGTCGATATGGTATGATACATGTTGTATGGCTATGCGGATGGATAGCGATACGTTAAGCGAGATTGAGTAATGATCCTAAGTATCGAGAGTAAATTGTTGCACGAGTTGCAACGAGTAAGATTGGAAGATCGCGAATACGATAGTAATGAATCGAGTTGGTCACAAAGTTGAGTTGAGTAGGCGAACATATATGTTGGTCGTATGTCGCGTTAAACTTTGAATATGAGTGAATGTTGCGTATGTGATCGATATGATTGCTAAGGCACGGTTAGATTTGAATGAAAAGTTGAACTTGGGTGAACGATAGGGCATGTTGGTCCAGTTGTTGTGCCAACTCGAGTAAGAAGAACGCTAGAGCTGGGATCGAAAAGATCGCCACGGGATAGTTAACTTGAAATAGATGTCGGGCCTATGCGAAGTGTGATGTCGAATAATGATTTGATTTCGAGTGGTATATGCAATACCAATTATGCGATCAGTATAGCAAAACATTGCATTGAGAACGATAGGCTCGATTTCTGAGTGGTATATGCAATACCACTTAGCGATAGTTATGTTAAGCCGCTTGGTGACTTGCAATAGACTACATCGAGATAATTGTGTCGATTACGATAGGTTTGTCCCCAACGGACAGAATAGTGCCAAGACTCGAATAGGAATGACTCGATAAAAGTCGATACGCGTATGCCTCGATGAATTGAGTTGAACGATTATGTACGAAGTCGTACCTATGGATGATACGTCGGATGAGGATTCGTTAAGTGTAAGTCGAACGATAGGCAGAGCATAGCGAAAGAATGTTACGTTGAGGAAATAGTCGACCCAGTCAAAATTATGTTGAGTTAGTACGAAGACTTATTCGGAACGAGTTGAGTAGGTATGAAGAAATCGTGCGAGCGAATTTGAGTTAGCACGACAAGTCGGTAGCACGATTTGAAGTATGAGTTAGGGATATGAGAATGTACATGTGAATTGGAAATTATGTCACGATTATGGTAGTTAGTCATAACGGAATAAATCTTGATGTGTGCAAGACTGGATTCGTATTCGAGTTCGAATGATAACAGTAATTACAACAAATTGGATCTTTTGAGAGACGAAGATGTTCAAGTTATGTATATCGATGATGGTATTGAGGCATATCAAAGATGATATGCAATAACTCGGGGATACTCTGATCGAATGAACGAAAATTATGTTGAGCATTGTTGTTAGATGAATAGGATGCAAGTTAAGTTATGGCAATTGGGATGATAACGGTAGGAGTACTGCAGAAAATTTAAGAGTGGATGGATGTTACTTGGATGAAAACGAAACCTGATTGTTTCGAGGATAACCACAATGTTGACATTCTTGTCTTATGCGAGTGCAACTCCAGCATCGCACATGCGTCACGCCAAATTAGGGCGATCATTCAGCGTGAGCGCTGGTATGGTGATTCATATAGCGAGGATGATCAAACTTACAAGGCATGACAAATTGGATTTGACTTGTAGTTTGGTGCGAAAGTTGTTCGAGGATAGTTTTGATGAGTATGGAATGTGTCAACTATGATCACGAATAGGTAAACTCGGACTTGAGGCAAGTAGACGTCATACGACAAGCGAAAATTGTCGACAGTAATACATGAGTGATTCGAGTAGTACGGTACATCAGTTGTGCGGGGGTAGATAAATCGTAGATTGGTAAATTATGTCGAAAGGATAAAGTCTCATAGGAATTATCGGGAATTGATTTGGCTTCGCGATAGGATATAGCATGGTTCGTTGTAACTGTCCCTCGTTGATGATCTTCAATTATCAAGTGTAGTTTCGGGGCAAATGACCCTAGAAGACTTAACCGCCAAATCAAGTGAATGTTAAAGTCCCATAGGATGACCCAATGAAGTCGTATAAGAAATTTTGTCGAGGATAAGGAATGGTGTAGTGCATGTTGAGGATAAGTCTAAGAGAGTGAGTATCGTGTTTCGAAAGTTAGCGAGTAGCCTTCGACTAGAACAACATGGTCAAAAAAGTTATGTTGGATCGAATAGATGTTGAGGAACGTACTTAGCGTAGTGATGTGGTAAGGCGATTGCGAGAATTCTGCAATGCGCGAGAGCGACAAAAAGTAGAACGATCCTAAGAGTTGTGTCATAGATCGGTTTGAGTAACGATTAGGTTATTTGTGCGTTTGGGCGTGCAATTTATGTTACAAAATGAACTAGTCAGGACTGAATCGAAGATTGAGCAAAGGATTCGTATTCGGTCGAGAATAGAAGATGGACGTATCGTAAGAGACCTCGGGTCAGAAAGATTATTGCCTTTGAGCATCGTAGACTCAAGTGGACCTCTTGTACCGGGAAAGATTAAGCATGATGTCTGGATAAGTTACCTAGCGGGAGTAGCCCCAGACCCAATGTGTAGATGGTTCAAGAACGTGGATCATATTGGAATAGGTGTGTGCGAGACTTAATGCGAATGGTAGGCAAGGGAATTTGAGACATGTTGGACTTAGTCTATGTCGTTAAGGCCAAATATTATGAACGACTAGATGAAAGACTTAAGTGGTACGAGAGATAGGAAATGGTTGTGCGAATAGGCATTACGGAGAATTGTTGCGATAGGATGTGCAATGACTCAATGCAATGTGAGCGTTATATGACTGGCGAGAAACTTATGAGATCGAAGTTATGGTTTTGAATTAAGTTATATGTGAAGATGTTTACATGTAGAATTTTGGGAATATGTGCTAAGATCTGACCAAGTCGAGTACGGAATAGCTGGTGCTTGAGGATTTAAGTTGAGCCTGTAGTTTTCTCGATATCCTACAACTGAGCCTGGCTGAAATACATATATTGGTGGAATGCCTAAAATATGTGTATGATCCAAACTAAGTTGTATGATTCCAATGATAGTAGCACGAGATCGTGAAACGATCTAGCGAAACACTTGGATTTAAGTGTTGGTTTCGGTTCGAGGACGAACCTTATTTTGAGTGGTATGTTATGTAATGCTCCGCTTCGCACGATGTATTATGATGAGTCGTTGACTCGAAGAGTTGCGTTGACCCGATAAAGTATCGATGTGAATCGATACAAGAGTTACGTTGGCCAAAGGTAAGCTTTGAGTCGATTGGAATCTATGAATCGAATCGATACAAAGGATAAGTCCCGTTTGAAGTAAGTGCTGATTTTAGTTGATCTGGTGTGCAGGCTATGCTTTTATGCTGGACGATAAGAGGTCGACATTTTGTCTTATTCAGTAAAGTGTCCGTGAAACCAAATCGTGGCCTTGCAACGGATTGTGGCATGGGCACGGTAGGCAAACTCAATCGAATAGTTCAAAGGAATGGCTAAGTCTGAGAGTTAGCTATGCAACCAAGTTATGGAATAGAGCCGCTCCAGCTCGGCGAAACGATAAGGCGTATCGACTTAAGGTGGGGGGGTTCTTGACTCTCTCTCCCTATTCTTTCACGTCTAATAAAATATATCCTTGTATGCGTGCATAAGTTACCATTTGTAAGCGAGCATGGCTCGAACGGTTAAGGGTCTTCGTATGTATCGAACCTTAAGATAGAACATTGAACAATCGAAGCGACGTGCATCAAGTGTACGGGTCGCGGTAGGGCGGTGTTGGTAGAATATTGAAAGATAATATCGAGAAATGCATCACGTGTATGACTCCGAGAACATTGAACACTAGGCCTAGAACATTGATTATGGCGCTGAGCGTGCCCTCGTACACGGAAGCTAGAAAATGACCAAGTAACTACGAAATTAGGCTACGTGAATAACTTATGAATGGAACGCGTTGAGTATGAGTACGAGATGTCTAAGCCGTTGAGCGTCATACATCAATACGGATGTGTTGGGACATAACGCCAAAGGAGCTTGAGATAGAGATGGATATGTTTATGTTTATGGCACACGAGATGGGTTGGAATGTATGACTTGTATGCTATGGCGCGTATTGTATGGTCAATGGACTCGGATGGCCCGTGTACGGGTGCGGCTTCCCTCGGACGGTTACGACCGGGGCACCGGGACCGTTCGGGCTAGGAGGGAATTATGTATGGTATTTATGGTGCACATCATTCGGACGTTTTACGACCATCCAGTGTTGTGGTAAGCTATGATATCAGTAAGTTTAGGATCCTTCGGATATTGAGCTAGCAACCCGTATCGAAGCGATCATAGGCTTACACATAAGAGATGCCAAGTCCATTATGGTACGAAACACCGTGACCTTCATATAGATAGGGTCGGTGGGCTGAGATTAGAGTTGGGTGCAGGCGCAGGGCCTGCTACCCTTATGCATATGGCTATATTTATGGTTGGTTGCGTGAATAGTATGATTTCTTATGTTAAGTTCTAACCATTGCAGGCTAGGCAAAAAGGGACGGAGAGGAGCACGCACTATATTTATATTCATATTATGGGTAACTGTATCTGCCGCAGGGATACGGTATCGGACACATTTATAATAAGTTGCTATGCATGAATATTGCCATGAAACTGATTCTATGGCTAAATAGAAAGATAACAAATTAAGATGCTTGTTTCACTAAATATATTTAGTATTTGGTTTGGGTGCGAGCGGGTCTTGATCAGTGCGAAGCGAGAATGAAAGCACTAATCCCTTACTGGTTTGTGTGCAGGCTCAGGTTATGATCGGCTCGGGGCAGAGCTTGGCTTGGATGCGCCGAGACATGGAGTGTCACATCCTGATCCGGGAAATTGCTCGTCCTCGCTAGATTTCACCCGAATCATCGTCCTCACTGGGGCGTGATACCGTACATGTAATGCCCTAAATCCGTTGCGGAGCACGGTGCGGGCTAGCGGCCGAATGGCCGAGTCGGATGAGAATTGGGGAAACTTTACCAGGATCGCGGGATAATAAATTGAGATCCTTTCCTCGTTATGGATTGGACTCTTTTGAAATGATGCCCAAGATGCAGTGGCGTGCGTCTTGGGGGAAGAGTTCTATATAAGAGTCGCTTGCCCCGAGACCGTTGCTCTGCTGATTTTCGATGTCGCTTTTGCTGTTGGCTTTTGTGTGCATTTTCGTGATTGTTTTCGATGAATGTTTTCATGGATTTACTTTCACCGTCTACGCATTTCATATCGAATAACTGAGAGAAAGAGAAGAAGTATGCTGACCAGATGTTGGTGCCAATGCAGGTGCTAACGCGGTGAACCTAGGGTGACGTTGCGTGGAAGACCTCTTTCTCTCGACAATTCACCAACAAGTGAGTGGCTTTGATCCTTCGACGATCCTTGATCTTCGCGCATAACAATGGTAGACTTGTTATTGCGTTCGGTGCTTAATAATAGATGCCTAGTAATAATATGGGAAAAGATAATGAAAGATAAATTATCACATGGCTAGGCTTATGTTGTAAATCGAATGATGCTCGTATGCTATATGAATTGTTTAATAGGTGATGCAAAGACCCAAGTATTGGGTGGTAAGTATATCGGACTTCGGTTCGAAAGAATGTGTTAAACACGAATAGTCCCTTGGTTGGATGAACGAATATGCGAGCCTATGGCTCAAAGTAAGATGGTAAGATGGCAAGTTGGAAAGATGGGAAATGGTAAGATAAAATGAGAACTACGACTATATGTGGAAGATGCTATTATCATGCATGTCATGTCCCTTATTAGTTAAGTTGCATTGCATACATGGTCATGGACAACTTGTATACAAGGTAGTTCCTCGAACGGTACTCCGAGGCCACGGAACCGATTTGGCCTAGGAGGAACGCCGTGCTGAAGTAGTAGCACAGTGCTGAAGTAGTAGCACGGTCTTTCGGGAACCTTCCGGATGGGCTAGCTACCCACCGATGAAGGGGAGCCGTCCGACCAAGATGTCCCAGATGGCGTGTAGTCAGTGACCTTCATATAGACAGGTGGCATAGCTAACATTGTCTTATACAGGCAGAGTAAGTGATATTCATAAATATGTACAGGGATGGCTATCGACCGTGGGTAAGATTTACCAAATTGGTGATCAATATGAACTGCTTATGTTAGATCAACATGAATTGCTTATGTTTCTAACATCACTGTATGCTCCTTATATTTCTCATCAAATATATGAATTATTAATGGACCCTAAGGCAAGATAGAAAGAATACAAATCAATAGTGAACATTCATGTAATTTTACTACTGTTGATTTATGGTGAGATTGGTTACGGTCGCTCACCAGTACATATGTGGCAATGTACTGACCCTCGTCTCCACAGGTGCTGGGAACCTAGTGGATAATCATAGACGCTGAAGGCTTGCTGTCCGACTCTTTAGAAGCTTCGTACATCTTGAAGTTCCACTTGAAGAAGAAGGCATTTTGCTGAAGGTGGTTATTGTCGCATTATTAATAAAGGGATATGATGTATGGAACAAGTTGTATCTTATTTCAATATTTCTGCAAGTTGTAGCCAAGTTTGGCCTTTCATCTCGGCTGTTTGAGAGCCTTATGTTTATGCAATGTAATTTCAAAGATATCAATAAAGAACTTATTTCAGATCATATCTGTGTTGCCAAAACTTCTCTATCATCCGCTGCGAATCTCTATTCAAAATGTCTCTTTTATAAAAGGAACACGAGCACGCCTTGTACAAGTGCAATTCCAGACTTGTACGGCATCACGCCTTAGCGAGGACGAACGATTCGGCGTGAATCTAAGCGGAGGCGAACGATTCCCGAATCGGGGCGTGACAGTTTGGTATCAAAGCACGGCTTTACATCCTTGGGAATTTCTTGGTTTTAAAGATTTCGAAAATGACACAAGCTTTATTGCTTCTCGAACAACTTTGGTTTTAAATGTCCCGAAATGAGATGTTCCATACAATAAGTCCATAAATATATTATGAGACTAACAAGCTCCTCTGTTTTGCAGAGATGACAAAGGCGGGTGCGACAAACAACGCGAGTAGCTCAAGGGTGGTAGCCTCAACCGACCCTATGGAGAGGATGCTGGCTATGATGGAGAGTCAGCAGAGGCAGAACGCGAAGCAATTCGAGGCCCAACAAAAGTAGCTAGATACCCTACAACAGTTGGTCCGATCAGTGGTGAACAATGGGGCTCAAGGCACTCCAGTCTCACGAGAGAGCGAACTGGTGGAGGCAGAGGAACCCCCGGCAGCTAAGAAAACCACTGCTGTGGCCGACATTACAAAGTTTAAGAAGATCTGTAACAAAGAATTCAAAGGGACAGAAGAAGCCACCATTGCTATGGATTGGCTAGTTGAAGTGGAAGATCACCTGGAAGCTTTGGGTATTGTTGGATCCAAGAGGGTCTCGTGTGTGAAACTACTGCTAGTTTCCAACGCACACTACTGGTGGCAAAGTCAGAAAAGAATTCTAGCGGGAGTGAATGGAACAACGAAAATCACTTGGCTGATGTTCCGCGAGGCATTTCTGGCTCAGTACTTCTCTTCGACTGAGCAGCGAGCTAAGGAATTGGAGTTCCAGAAGCTCGAACAGGGGAACATGATGGTGAAGGAGTATGAGGCAGAGTTTTCTAGACTGTCTCAGTATGCGATCACGAAGTTTACTGACGAAGCATCTAAGGCTCGTCGGTTTGAGCAGGGCTTGAGGCCTGCTCTGAAGGCTCAAGTTGTGGTTCAGAAATATAAGACTTTTCAGGAGTCTTATGAGCACGCGAAGGAATTGGACCCACACTATCCTGCGACGGCGCCAGTGCAAGCGTCGGTGTAGAATCTGCATAACAAGAGACCGAACAATGAGGGCAGATATGAGGCGCCTAAGCGTCAGAACCACGGTGGCTTTCAACGACCCAACCAGGGTGGACCATTCTGCAACAAGTGCCGCAACAAAGGGCACTTCGCTAACGAATGTCAGGTGCTAGAGGGTGGATGCTTCAAATGTGGTCGCATGGGCCACGGATTCAGAGACTGTCCAGGGAGGGGCCACCAGAACCCTCCAAGGCAGCAGCATCACCAACAGTACCAACAGAATCGTGGACAGGCACCACGACCTCCTCAGCCACAACAGAATCAGAGGCCCGGTGCCCAGGGCCGAGTCTTTGCATTGACTCAGGATGAAGCATTTGCATCAGATACTGTAGTGACATGTATATTGTTATTTAATGGCATTCCTGCACGTACTTTATTTGATTCTGGTGCTTCACATAGTTTTATATCTAAAGACTATGTTAAGGAACATGAAATAAAAATGACAATGTTGGATGTATATCTTAGTGTTAGTACTCCATCAGGAGTGGAGATGCCTACTAACATGATATGTAGGGATGGTTACATATGTATCGGAGAGAGAAAGCTACCATTAGATGTAGTCGAGCTTGATATGAAAGATTTTGATATCATTCTGGGAATGGACTGGTTAAGTGCATGTTGTGCGACGATTGACTGTGCGAAGAAGCGAGTTATGTTTCGCCTACCTGGGGGAACAGAATTCTCTTACTCGCCCAGTTCGTCGGCGAAGGCTTCGATGGTGATTTTAGCTACTACGGCCCGGCGATTGCTTCATTCGGGCTGCGAAGGGTACCTTGCTTCTGTTCGAGACACACGCAAGAATGGTGCAGACTCAGCTAACACTGAAGTCGTGGCAGAATTTCCTGATGTGTTTCCTGACGAGATACCCGGAATGCCTCCGGACCGAGAGATTGAATTCACTATCGATACATTTCCAGACGCTCGTCCGATCTCAAGGGCACCATACAGGATGGCGCCTGCTGAATTGAAGGAACTCAAAGTACAACTACAAGAATTATTAGACAGGGGATACATCAGACCCAGTGTCTCACCATGGGGTGCTCCGGTGCTATTTGTGAAGAAGAAAGATGGATCGATGCGGCTGTGCATCGACTACCGCGAGCTAAATAAAGTTACAATTCGGAACCAGTACCCGTTGCCTCGAATAGACGACCTCTTCGATCAGTTGCAAGGGGCGTCTGTATTTTCAAAGATTGATCTTCGCTCAGGCTACCATCAGTTAAAGATCAAACCAGATGATATTTCTAAGTCCGTATTCCGAACCAGATACGGACACTATGAATTCTTGGTCATGCCTTTCGGACTGACCAACGCCCCTGTCGCTTTCATGGATATGATGAACAGAGTCTTCCGGCCCTTTTTGGATAAATTTGCGGTCGTGTTCATTGACGACATCCTAATCTACTCGAAGAACAGAAAAGACCATGCAGAACATTTGAGGACAGTGTTACAGACTCTACGGGACAATCAGCTCTATGCCAAGCTGAGCAAATGTGAGTTTTGGATGAGTAGCGTGTCGTTCCTAGGGCACTTTATCTCGGCGGAAGGTGTGTCCGTTGACCCAAAGAAAATTGAAGCCGTAGTGGATTGGAAGCAACCCACGTCGGCGAGCGAGATCCGAAGTTTCCTTGGCTTGACAGGCTACTACAGGAAGTTTGTCAAGGATTTTTCAAAAGTGGCAGCGCCTTTAACTCGGCTAACCCAGAAGGGAGTGGCATTCGATTGGACTGATGAGTGCGAGTCTTGTTTTCAAAATCTGAAGCAACGTCTCGTATCAGCTCCAATCCTTACACTTCCAGACGGCGTCGAGGGATTTCAGATATACAGCGATGCGTCCGGACTGGGTTTGGGATGTGTGTTGACTCAGAGAGGGAAAGTGATATCTTATGCCTCGAGACAGCTTAAGCCGCACGAGAAAAATTATCCAACGCATGATTTGGAATTGGCAGCGATAGTGTTTGCATTGAAATTATGGAGGCACTACTTGTATGGAGTGGCTTGCGAGATCTTCACCGACCATAAAAGCCTGAAGTATATCTTTACTCAAAAAGATTTAAATTTGTGGCAAAGACGTTGGTTGGAGCTTATAAAAGATTACGACTTGACGATCGCGTACACCCCAGGAAAAGGCAATGTGGTGGCGAACGCATTGAGTCGAAACTTTGTGGGATCACTCAGTATTGACAAACGAATACTGGAGGAATTAGAAAGCATGGGAATTGAGCTCCAGATTCGTGGCCGAATTGCACAATTGGCTCAACTTCAACTTGAACCGAGTTTGTTAGAAAAGATAAAGACGGCACAGAGGACAGATGAGTTCTTGATTAAGATTGGCAGAATAGTGGAAAAGGGTGAAGCCAGCGACTTCACCAGGCACGAGGACGGATCATTGCGACTCAAGGGGAGGCTATGTGTCCCGAAGGATGAAGAACTCCGGAAAGAAATCTTGACAGAGGCCCATTATGCCAAGTATTCTTTGCATCCGGGAAGTACAAAAATGTATAAAGATTTGCGCACGACCTTCTGGTGGCACGGCATGAAACGAGATGTGGCCCTCTTTGTCTCGTGATGCTTAGTGTGTCAACGAGTCAAGGTGGAACACCAAAGGCCCGGCGGGGAGATGCAGAACCTCGCGATCCCAGAATGGAAATGGGATCATATAACCATGGATTTTATAGTTGGCTTGCCGAAGACGCAGCGAGAGAATGATGCAATTTGGGTCATCGTTGATCGATTAACTAAATCTGCACATTTTCTCGCAATGAAAAGAACATGGAGCGTCGACCGGTTGGCTCAGCTATACGTAGATGAAATCGTCCGACTGCATGGAGTGCCGGCATCAATAGTGTCGGATCAGAATGGGCGATTTGTATCGCATTTCTGGGTCAGTTTGCATGTTGCCATGGGAACACAATTGAAATTTAGTTCTACATACCATCCTCAAACCGATGGCCAGACCGAGAGGGTGAATCAGATACTTGAAGACATGCTACGGCTTTGTGCTATTGATCTGAAAACTAGTTGGGATACTCACTTGCCGCTAGCAGAATTTGCCTACAACAACAGTTACCAGTCAAGTATACAAATGGCTCCGTATAAAGCATTGTACGGGCGAAGGTGTCGGTCTCCGATTTGTTGGGATGAAGTCGATGAACGACAGGTACTTGGTCCGGAGATGGTGGAACAGGCCGTCGAGAAGGTCCGCATGAGTCGGAAGAAGTTACGTGTGGCACAAAGTCGGCAGAAGAGTTATGCGGATACTCATCGACGACCATTGGAATTTATGGTGGGCGATCACATATTTCTGAAGGTGTCACCGATGCGCGGAGTTATGCGATTCGGTGCGAAGGGGAAGCTAAATCCGAGATTTGTTGGCCCGTTTGAAATTCTTAAGCGAGTCGGCCCTGTCGCCTATCTGATCGCGTTGCCACCGACATTGGATGGAGTGCACGATATCTTCCATGTTTCCCAACTACGGAAGTATGTACACGATCCAAGCCATGTGGTAGACTTCGGTCCGCTAGGGCTAAGAGCTGACTTGTCTTATGTGGAGGAACCCGTGCAGATCTTGGATAGGAAAGATAAAATCTTGTGGAACCGAGTTGTTTCTTTGGTTCGAGTGCTTTGGCGAAATCATTCTGTCGAAGAGTCGACATGGGAACTTGAGGCAGAGGTGAAGGAAAAGTTTCCTTCGTTGTTTGACCTAGGTGGGTTTGTGTTTAAGTTTCGAGGACGAAACTTTTTGTAAGTGTATTAATATGTAATGCCCTGAATCCGTTGCGGAGCACGGTGCGGGCTAGCGGCCGAATGGCCGAGTCAGATGAGAATTGGGGAAACTTTACTAGGATCTCGGGATAATAAATTGAGATCCTTTCCTCGTTATGGATTGGACTCTTTTGAAATGATGCCCAAGATGCAGTGGCGCGCGTCTTGGGGGAAGAGTTCTATATAAGAGTCGCTTGTCCCGAGACCGTTGCCCTGCTGATTTTCGATGTCGCTTTTGCTGTTGGCTTTTGTGTGCGTTTTCGTGATTGTTTTCGATGAATGTTTTCATGGATTTACTTTCACCATCTACGCATTTCATATCGAATAACTGAGAGAAAGAGAAGAAGTATGCTGACCAGATGTTGGTGCCAATGCAGGTGCTAACGCGGTGAACCTAGGGTGACGTTGCGTGGAAGACCTCTTTCTTTCGACAATTCACCAACAAGTGAGTGGCTTTGATCCTTCGACGATCCTTGATCTTCGCGCATAACAATGGTAGACTTGTTATTGCGTTCGGTGCTTAATAAAAGATGCCTAGTAATAATATTTGAAAAGATAATGAAAGATAAATTATCACATGGCTAGGCTTATGTTGTAAATCGAATGATGCTCGTATGCTATATGAATTGTTTAACATGTGATGCAAAGACCCAAGTATTGGGCGGTAAGTATATCGGACTTCGGTTCGAAAGAATGTGTTAAACACGAATAGTCCCTTGGTTGGATGAACGAATATGCGAGCCTATGGCTCAAAGTAAGATGGTAAGATGGCAAGTTGGAAAGATAGGAAATGGCAAGATAAAATGAGAACTACGACTATGTGTGGAAGATGCTATTATCATGCATGTCATGTCCCTTATTAGTTAAGTTGCATTGCATGCATGGTCATGGACAACTTGTATACAAGGTAGTTCCTCGAACGGTACTCCGAGGCCACGGAACCGATTCGGCCTAGGAGGAACGCCGTGCTGAAGTAGTAGCACAGTGCTGAAGTAGTAGCACGGTCTTTCGGGAACCTTCCGGATGGGCTAGCTACCCACCGATGAAGGGAAGCCGTCCGACCAAGATGTCCCAGATGGCGTGTAGTCAGTGACCTTCATATAGACAGGTGGCATAGCTAACATTGTCTTATTCAGGCAGAGTAAGTGATATTCATAAATATGTACAGGGATGGCTATCGACCGTGGGTAAGATTCACCAAATTGGTGATCAATATGAACTGCTTATGTTAGATCAACATGAATTGCTTATGTTTCTAACATCACTGTATGCTCCTTATATTTCTCATCAAATATATGAATTGTTAATGGACCCTAAGGCAAGATAGAAAGAATACAAATCAATAGTGAACATTCATGTAATTTTACTACTGTTGATTTATAGTGAGATTGGTTACGGCCGCTCACCAGTACATATGTGGCAATGTACTGACCCTCGTCTCTACAGGTGCCGGGAACCTAGTGGATAATCATAGACGCTGAAGGCTTGCTGTCCGACTCTTTAGAAGCTTCGTACATCTTGAAGTTCCACTTGAAGAAGAAGGCATTTTGCTGAAGGTGGTTATTGCCGCATTATTAATAAAGGGATATGATGTATGGAACAAGTTGTATCTCATTTCAATATTTCTGCAAGTTGTAGCCAAGTTTGGCCTTTCATCTCGGCTGTTTGAGAGCCTTATGTTTATGCAATGTAATTTCAAAGATATCAATAAAGAACTTATTTCAGATCATATCTGTGTTGCCAAAACTTCTCTATCATCCGCTGCGAATCTCTATTCAAAATGTCTCTTTTATAAAAGGAACACGAGCACGCCTTGTACAAGTGCAATTCCAGACTTGTACGGCATCACGCCTTAGCGAGGACGAACGATTCGGCGTGAATCTAAGCGGAGGTGAACGATTCCCGAATCGGGGCATGACAGTACGAGCCTGGAGTTGCGCTCGTGCAAGGCAAGATAACAGGTTCGCATAGAACTATCTCAATTTGATAACATAAGTAGCGAAAGGAAATAAGGTAAAACATAAGAATCTCTTTATTAATTATGAACTAAAGGTTACAAAGGCTCTGAATAGCCCAACATATATGCCAATTGGCTACAACGCTCATGATCTCTCTAGCTCACAAGGGATTACATTTGTTCCATACATTATGCCCCTTTATAGCCACCAAGTAGTCTTCGGCCGAATATCTCCATGTCGTAAGTCCGAACGCCTATGCGGTAGCTCCTCTTGAACGCCAAGGACTCCATGCCTCGGCACGTCCAAGCTAAACTCCGTCCCGAGCCGAACATACCTGAACCTGTACATAAACTAGTTGGGGATTAGTGCTTTTGTCCTCGCTTCGCACTGATCAAAACCCGCTCGCACCCAAACCAAACACTAAATCATTTAGTGAAACATGCATCTTTTATTGGTGATCTTTCTATTTAGCCTTAGGATCAGTTTCATGGCAATAGTCATACATAGCAACTTTATCATAATGTGTCCACTACCGTGTTCCTGCAGCAGATACAGTTAGGCATAATCTGAACATAATCATAGTGATCGTGCACATCTCCGTCCCATATTGCCTAGCCTGTACGGGTTAGAACTTAAAATAGAATCATATCTTTTACGCAACAACCAACCATAAACTTAGACCATGCATAAGGGTCGCAGGCCCTATGCCTGCACCCAACACTCATCTCAGCCCACCGGCCCTATCTATATGAAGGTCACGGTGTTTCGCACCGTAATGGACTTGGCATCTCTTATGTGTAAGCCTACGATCGCTTCGATACGGGTTGCGAGCCCAATATCCGAAGGATCCCAAACTTACGGATATTATAGCTTATCACAGCACTGGACGATCGCAATCCGTCCGAATGATGTGCACCATAAATACCACACATAATTCCCTCCTAGGCCGAACGGTCCCGGTGCCCCGGCTTAACCATCCGAGGGAAGCCGCACCCGTGCACGGGCCATCCGAGTCCATTGACCATGCAATACGTACCATAGCATACAAGTTATATCGTCCAACCAATCTCATGTTCCATAAACATAGTCTTGTACCATAAATGGTTTCCCGTGCCATAAACATATTCGCGTCTCATAAACATAATCCACCATCCGTATGGCGAGCTCCGTCGGTGTTATGCCCTAACACATCCATATTGATGCACGACGCCCAACGACTTAGACATCTCGTACTTGTATTCAATGCGTACCATTCGTAAGTTATTCTCATAGCATAATTTCGAGGTTACTTAGTCTTTTCGTAGCATAAGTGCCCAAGGCACGCTCAACGCCGTAATCAATGTTCTACGCCTAATGTTCAATGTTCTTAGAGCCGTGCACATGATACACATCTCAATATCGTCTTTCAATTTTCTACCATCATTGCCCTATCGCGACACGTACACTTGATGCACGTCGCTTCAATTGTTCGATTGTTCAATGTTCTATCTTAATGTTCGACACATACTTAGACCTTTTGTCGCCGAGCCACGCTCGCTAACTCGATAACATCTTACGCATACCATAACATATTTTATTAGACGTGAAAGAATAGGGAGAGAGAGTCAAGAACCCGCCCACCTTAAGCCAATACGCCTTTGTCGTCTTGCCGATTGAAGCAGCTCGCTTCCATAACTTCATCGCATAGCTAACTCTCGGACTTAGCCATTCCTTTGAACTACTCGGTTGATTTGGCCTATCGCACCCATGCCATAATTCGTTACAAGGCCACGATTTGGTTTCGTGGACACTTTACTGCATAAGGCAAAATGTCGACCTCTTATCGTCCAGCGTAAAAGCATAGCCTGCACACCAGATCAACTAAAATCAGCACTTGCTCAAACGGGACTTATCCTTTGCATCGATTTGATTCATAGATTCCAACCGACTCAAAGCTTACCTTTGGCCAACGTAACTCTTGTATCGATTTGCATCGATACCTCATCGGGTCAATGCAACTCTTCGAGTCAACGACTTATCGTAATGCACCATGTGGAGCGGGGCATTACATAATATACCGCTCAAAATCAGGTTCGTCCTCGAACCGAAACCAACACTTACTCCAAGTTCCTCGCATAGATCGCTTCACGATCTCGTGCTACTATCGTTGGAATCATACAACTTAGTTTGGATCATACACATATTTTAGGCGTCCCACCAATATATGTATTTCAGCCAAACTCAGTTGTAGGATATCGAGACAACTAACAAGCTCGACTTAATCTCAAGCACCAATCAGTTTGTACTCGACTTAGTCATATCTTAGCGTATATTCTTAGAATCCTTGCTCGTAACATCTTCGCATACAACTTGATCCAAACCATAACTTCGATCTCATAAGTTTCTTCGACGGCCATCTAACGCATGCGTTGTATTAAGCCGTTGCGCATCCGATCGCAACAATTCTCCGCAATGCCTATTCGCCCAATCGTTTCCTATCTCTCGCATAACTAAAGTCTTTCACCTAATCACCCATAACATTAGCCTCAATGACATGGACTAAGTCCAACATGTCTCGAATTCCTTTGCCTACCATTCGTACTAAGTCTCGCACACAACTATCCCAATACGACCCACGTTCTCGAACTGCCTACACATCGCGTTTAGGGCTACCCCCACTAGGTAACTTATCCAGACATCGTAATTAATCTCTTCCGACACAAGAGGTCAACTTGAGTCTACGATGCTCAAAGGCAACAATCATTCCGACCCAAGGTCTCTTACGATACGCTCATCCACGATTCCCGTCCGAGTACGAATCCTTTACTCAATTTTGAATCAATCCCGATTAGTTCATTCCATAACATAAATCGTGCGCTCAACACACATAGCCTAACCGTTACTCAAATCAATCTACGACACAACTCTTAGGGCCATTCTACTATCTGTCGCTCTTGCACATTACAGAATTCTTGCAATCGCCTTACCGCGTCGCTATGCTAAGCATGTTTCCTCGACATCTATCTGATCATCGACCAACCAAGTCTACTTACGCACTCATTCAATCGATCATAACTTTTTTATCCGTCTCGATCTAGTCGAAGGCTACTCGCTAACTTTCGAAACACGATACTCGCTCGCTTAGACTTATCATCAACATGCACTACATCATTCCTCCTCTTCGATAAAATTTCTTACGCGACTTCTTTAGGGTCATCCTACGGGACTTCAACATTCACTTGATTTTGGCGGTCAAGTCTTCTAGGGTCATCTGCCCCGAAACTACGCTCGATAATTGAAGATCATCAACGAGGGACAGTTACAACGAACTATGCTATGTCCTATTGCGGAGCCAAATCAATTCCCGACACTTCCTATGGGACTTTACCCAATCCGACATACTTTACCAAATCCAAAATTTATCTATCCCCCGTGCAACTGATGCGCCGATAACTACTCGAATGACTCATACGCTTGCGTGCCGTTACTATTCGGATCACTCATACATTACCGTCGAAACTTTTCGAAACCGAGCAACATTTGCTCACCATAGTACGAGTCCATCTACTCATGTCAATATCTGGCACACTCTAGGCCTATCGTACAATCCTTAATTCCACCTTCGCATCAAACCACAAGTCCATATCAAATTTGCCACGCCTCGTAAGTTCGATCATCCCTACTGGATGAATCACCATACCAGCGCTCACGTGGAATAAACGTTCTAATTTGACGTAACGCATGTGCGATGCTGGAGTTGCACTCGCATAAGACAAGAATATCAACATAGTGGTTTTCCACGAATTAATTCAGACACTTTCGTTTTCATCCAAGTAATACGCATCCACTTTCCAAATTTTCCGAAGCATTCATACCGTTATCATCCAAACTGCCATCAACTTAACTTGCATCTTATTCATCCAGCAACAATGCTCAACATAATTTTCGTTCATTCGATCGAAGTATCCCCGAGTTATTGTATATCGTCTTTGATACGCCTCAATACCATCGTCGATATGCATAACTTGAACATCTTCCTCTCTCATAAGCTCCAATTCGTTATAATTACTGTTATCATCCGAACTCGAATATGAATCAAGTCTCGTGCTTATCAAGATTCATTCCGTTATAACTCACTACCAAAATTCCATTTCGTTGTTACTAACTACCATAATTGTGACACAATTTCCCATTCACATATTCATTCTCATATCTCTAACTCGCACTTCCAATCGTGCTACCGACTCCTCGCGTTAACCCAAATTCATTCGCACAATTTCTCCGTACCTACTCAATACGTTCCGAACAAGCTTCCGTACTAACTGTAGTGACCCGCTCCGCCCTAGCGGAATGCCGATTCCAAACGGCGAGTGCAACGACTCAAACGAGCCGTCGACCCAAAGAGTTGCTTCGACCCGATGAAGTATCGATGCGAATCGATGGAAGACTTACATTGGCCCGTCAAAAGATGAATCCAGACTTAGACTATCAAAGGCGCGCTCGGAGTATCGCTTGGCCGATGCGAACATCGCTAAGGTGGGTGGCTCCGATGAACCCGTCTGTGCTTAGCCTAGATACATAACAACGCGGACACATTCACGAGAATCGCTAGGCGATAACATCTTGCATGCTAATAAATGACTCAACGCACCTAGCTAAGGGAATAATCCCATCTTGCATGCTTGTTTAGAACATGGAAAAGAACTCGACAATTATAGAAACGCTCGTACCACGCTCTACGCTCGTGCTAAGGCACAAGCTCACGTTTATGTCCCTTTGCGTTCAAACAATGAAACAATGAATGGTTTACAACAATGAAACGGAAAGACTATCAACATAGTCGCCCCGAGTAGAGTTTAGCAACATTGAAAGGCTATGGGACCGATGGGTCGCCAAGGCGACTCCCACACTGGGAGTTGCGTAATGCGTGAATGAATGGATCAACAAATGAACGAACGAATGAATGAATGAATACATGAATGAATCGATGAATCAAATGAACAAGTGAAAGAAAGAAAGAAAAGAAAGAATACGTGAAAGATAAGACATGGAAGACGCTATCGACAGGTATGACGGGCACGTGCAACGGGGCTCGCTACCCGCGCTATACGGATGCCAACCTGGTCGATAACTCATTATGGCTAAGGGTTAGCCTACGGCTCGGAGATAGCCACTAAGTTAAAATGACAAGACAATACGAAATGGTCGTGGACAAACGGTACGGGCGATGGGGAGGAATACCGTGGCCGTCGTGTGGAAGGATTCTGCGGCACGGGCGTTAGGGGGGTAAACCGTGGCCGGCCTAGACGGAATCAACGGCGCTTACGGGCTGCTTGGGTGCGGGCTTGGGCACCAAGAGATGTAAGTAGGAGGGTTTATTCAAGAGACTTAACGGGGTGTACCAGCCATCACCCTACGCTAAGTTGAGAATTGCCACAGGGGAATGTCCTAAATGGCTTATAAAGCCAGCGACCCGTGCATGTAGATTAAGTGGACTATGCTGGTGGCAATCCACGTGCAAGTTCTTGCATTGAAATCAAAGTAGTCTAAGTTAACTAAATGAAGTGTTTCCTGAACATGCTCGAAATATAACACTCAGAACATGCTTGAAATGTAACATGCTGAACATGCTCGATATGTAACACTCCTGAACATGCTTGAATATAATATCCGGAACATGCTTGAATTGTGATACTTTAAAACGTGCCTACGACATGCTAGAACATGCCCACGACGCACTAGAACTCGAGACATGGACACACACACTCGATATTGAATGCGTACATGAATCGTGTTATGTTATTGTACATGAATTGTTGTTTAACTTGGTTTACCTTGAACAGGGAAGGCCGGACGGTAAGTATGGGTAAGTCGTACATGTATTTTCATGCGACACTTGAGTTCGGTAACACGAGATAGGCTATGCAATATGCTATGAAACTGATCCTAAGGCAATATTAGAAAGACAATGAATGATAGAGATGCACAAAAGTAAATGGAACGTGTTTGGTAATGATGGCATTGTGGACGAGCTAGCCTCCCCACCAGTGCATAACAATGTACTGATAACCCCACAGTATGCTTGCAGGATAGCAGGAGACGCCGGCGGGTGCGGAGCTTCCATCGAACGTGTCAAGGCGCGGAGCCAACTCTGGGGCCTTGGAACGTTGCAAGAAGCTGAAGCACCCTATACAGGACATAATATATCGGAACATCGCCATGTATCATTCCGTGTTGTAAGCCACTTGGCACGCCTTTTATGTTTCAGAGAGAGAGCTTGAGCGATTTGTAATATCGGCCTAGCGCCGCTTGTAAACTTCTTGAAATTCAATAAAGAGATTTGGATTCGCTTCTACTTGTGTTCATTTTTACTTCCGCTGCAAATGGGGACACTCTGTGCGACTCTGTGGCCTAGACTCAAATCGGTCGTTTCTGGACTTGGCCTTGCACGGGCGCAACCTAGGCCCGTGCGGCATCACGCCTTAGCGAGGACGATCGCTCCTACGGGAGCGGGGCGTGACAGATTGGTATCAGAGCACGGCTTTACGTCCTTGGACTTCATTTCGATTATCTCAGTTTTGAAAGCTCGGTTGGAAGAAAAGAAGTGTACGCTCTCTCTTCTTGTGCCTTGGGATGTTCCATACAATAAGTATAATATTTTCAAAAGCTCGTACAAGTACTCGGTTGAACGGGATCAATAGGCGAAGGCCTTTGTGCCACTACGACGGACTTGATAGGCGAAGGCCTTTGTGCCAAATCACAACAGACTTGAGTCGAAGGAAAACTAAAATGCTAGAAGTTAGCAAACACAAGGCTTGCTTGAATAACTTTACGCTAACAATGTCGAACAATGTTAAACTTGACTCGATAGAGAACATATGCCAAGTTAGCATGTCGCGTGCGTGCCTGACTAGTCTTGCGTCGACCTAGCAAATGAGCGTACAAACTCAAATATAGTCCGCACGGGATGGCTATGCGGCACAACTTAGTCCGCGTGTCGCGCACCTCGATTTTTGGGTGCAATCGGGTTGCGAGCGATATCGGGTATCGCTCGATCGAGAGCGAAAATACACTTTGAGTGTCTATCGATAGGAACGCTATCGAGTTAACGCTTAGGCGTGCACGAAAGATTAGCTTGGATTTTGAGGATTAGCCTGAACGACTTAGTACGTCGAGGCGACGTGAGCGATTACGCTAGAGATACGTCGAACGAATCTGAAGGATGTCTTAGCGCATGACGCGAACGTGATTGAGGATTAGACCGTATGGCTTGAACCCGAGTGGTGTATGTGATAGGTTCGAATAAGAATAAGAATGAGTGTCGACGACTAGTCGAGTGGCTCGAATCCGAGTGGTGTATGGATGTTCTTGGAAAAATCATTCGAGCGAAACTTGAGGATTACGAAACACAACGAGTACGTCGACGAGGCGATGCGATCGCGCAAAGCCTTAGAACGTGTCACGCTTAGTTGGCCGTGACTTTAAAAGTCCCGAACGAGATGTCGCTGGACAACTTGTGAATGGGTAACGCATGTTAGAAAACGACGCGGAACGACGAATGGAAATAAATGGTCTTGATCGAGGAAACTTAGAGCATCGCACGTATGATTTCGGATTGATACAAATGAAATGTGACTTGAATCTTGAACAACGATCTTGAAACGAGCTCGAGGAATAGCAGATGAACTTGATCTTGAATATTAAATGAATGGTGGAATATCCAACTCGGACAACGGCATCGTCGCATGACTCGAAATTGGTTGCAAAGGAAGATCGTCAGGTTACGCATATCGTCGATGGTATTGAGGCGTATCAAAGATCGATATGCGATAACTCGGGGGTACTCTGACTCGGCGAATGACGATCGTGCAAATGTCATTGTTCCGTTGGATGCTATACTCGGGATATTAAAATGCGTCGAGGAAAATATAGACGTGGCTCGAGGATTTTCTGGTTGAATGAAGGACGGTCGGACTGTCGAATAGAGATCGCAGCTTGGATGAAAATGAAGTGTTTGGATTTCTTCGACGAAAACCCCAACGTCGACATTCTTGTCTTATGCGAGTGCAACTCCAGCCTCGCACATGCGTCGTGCCGATTAGGGCGATCACTCCGCGTGAGCGCTGGTATGGTGATTCATACAGCGGGGGTGATCGAACTTGCACGGCGTGACAATTTGATTGTTTCAACTTGTGGTTTGACGCGAAGGTGACTTGAGAACGATTTGGTGTGCTTGTCGGTTGAATTTGAGGATTGAGTAGGT
The DNA here is from genome assembly GCA_029216955.1 of Iris pallida. Classification (NCBI taxonomy): domain Eukaryota; kingdom Viridiplantae; phylum Streptophyta; class Magnoliopsida; order Asparagales; family Iridaceae; genus Iris; species Iris pallida. The sequence continues at coordinate 805,537 of JANAVB010025198.1, forward strand.
CCAATCCGCGTATCGAGAATAAGTTAGTCTAAACTCAAACAAGAGTTCGCCCCGATGAGAATAATTATTCCGCGGGAGCGTTGCATGGTGATTCATGAACCACCGTGGATAATCGGACTCGCGTGAGATTGGAGCGCAACGTATTGTCGAGCTAGACGACCTCGTGATCGAATACACGTATTGGTTAGAATTAGTAAACTGAATGGATTCGAATTCGTTGCGCTGCACAACGAATGTCTTGATGCGAAATAGGCGATCATGCTCGATGTTTAGAAATCAGAGTGACGCGAGCTTGGGTAGAAAATCCCGTACTATCGACTTTGGTTTGACCCTAGGATTGGGGTCAGTGTTGGCATTATTGTTGGGGAACTATGATTCCAATCCTGACATTGACTTAGCCTCGCAAAGATTGGCCTAGCGGTTAGGCGAAACGCCCCTGTTGTAAGAGTTATCAATCGAAGAGTTGATCTTGAGGATTGGTATGAATGGATAGTATAAATCGCGAATGTAGGAAACCCTGCTCACGAGACTCGACTGACATGCATATATTTCAGGGACGCCTGAGTATGTGCACGATGCGACTCGAGTGAGAATGACAAATTCTCAATCATGCGGCTTGGCTAAATGCATATATTTTGGGGACGCTTGGAATGCGTGCACGATCCAGCCCAGTGATACGTTGAGTTCTAGCACGACTTGGGGAGTGAACGAGTATCGCTAACGTGAAACCGTGCTAGTAAAAGTTGGTACAACGAATTGAACCGTTGATAGGAAGTTATGCTCGATGATAGTGCAATACGTAGTCTTGAATTGGACGAGAATTTCTTAGACTTGGTCGACCCCGCTAAGAAGAAATCATACTGATTTCATGGACGAGAACGCTTGAGAAGCGAATCGAGTCATCTCGATGACCGAGATGAACGAAAGTGAATTTGCCTTAGCCTACGACCCTCGCATTTGACGAATTACAACGTGCCCCATACGGCCATTCCAGTCTCATGACACGACGAAATAGAAACCAATACGAAAAATGCTTGAATTGAATAAGTAACAACAAGTCTAAAATGAACGAGAAGTAATTCGATAAAATCGACCAAACGTATGCGACACGGAACTTAGAAAGAAACCGAGTACGGTTCGATGCCATCGAACGATAAAGCCATTCGATAGGAAATTGCCTAAGATGTGTACACGATCCGAGTTAAGGAACGGTAGGATGACCTGCACTCAAGAAGTCTCGAGGACGAGACTTGTTTTGAGTGGTGTATTATGTAGTGACCCGCTCCGCCCTAGCGGAACGCCGATTCCAAACGGCGAGTGCAACGACTCAAACGAGCCGTCGACCCGAAGAGTTGCTTCGACCCGATGAAGTATCGATGCGAATCGATGGAAGACTTACATTGGCCCGTCAAAAGATGAATCCAGACTTAGACTATCAAAGGCGTGCTCGGAGTATCGCTTGGCCGATGCGAACATCGCTAAGGTGGGTGGCTCCGATGAACCCGTCTGTGCTTAGCCTAGACACATAACAACGCGGACACATTCACGAGAATCGCTAGGCGATAACATCTTGCATGCTAATAAATGACTCAACGCACCTAGCTAAGGGAATAATCCCATCTTGTATGCTTATTTAGAACATGGAAAAGAACTCGACAATTATAGAAACGCTCGTACCACGCTCTACGCTCGTGCTAAGGCACAAGCTCACGTTTATGTCCCTTTGCGTTCAAACAATGAAACAATGAATGGTTTACAACAATGAAACGGAAAGACTATTAACATAGTCGCCCCGAGTAGAGTTTAGCAACATTGAAAGGCTATGGGACCGATGGGTCGCCAAGGCGACTCCCACACTGGGAGTTGCGTAATGCGTGAATGAATGGATCAACAAATGAAAGAACGAATGAATGAATGAATACATGAATGAATCGATGAATCAAATGAACAAGTGAAAGAAAGAAAGAAAAGAAAGAATACGTGAAAGATAAGACATGGAAGACGCTATCGACAGGTATGACGGGCACGTGCAACGGGGCTCGCTACCCGCGCTGTACGGACGCCAACCTAGTCGATAACGCATTATGGCTAAGGGTTAGCCTACGGCTCGGAGATAGCCACTAAGTTAAAATGACAAGACAATACGAAATGGTCGTGGACAAACGGCACGGGCGATGGGGGGGAATACCGTGGCCGTCGTGTGGAAGGATTCTGCGGCACGGGCGTTGGGGGGGTAAACCGTGGCCGGCCTAGGCGGAATCAACGGCGCTTACGGGCTGCTTGGGTGCGGGCTTGGGCACCAAGAGACGTAAGTAGGAGGGTTTATTCAAGAGACTTAACGGGGTGTACCAGCCATCACCCTACGCTAAGTTGAGAATTGCCACAGGGGAATGTCCTAAATGGCTTATAAAGCCAGCGACCCGTGCATGTAGATTAAGTGGACTATGCTGGTGGCAATCCACGTGCAAGTTCTTGCATTGAAATCAAAGTAGTCTAAGTTAACTAAATGAAGTGTTTCCTGAACATGCTCGAAATATAACACTCAGAACATGCTTGAAATGTAACATGCTGAACATGCTCGATATGTAACACTCCTGAACATGCTTGAATGTAATATCCGGAACATGCTTGAATTATGATACTTTAAAACGTGCCTACGACATGCTAGAACATGCCCACGACGCACTAGAACCCGAGACATGGACACACACACTCGATATTGAATGCGTACATGAATCGTGTTATGTTATTGTACATGAATTGTTGTTTAACTTGGTTTACCTTGAACAGGGAAGGCCGGACGGTAAGTATGGGTAAGTCGTACATGTATTTTCATGCGACACTTGAGTTCGGTAACACGAGATAGGCTATGCAATATGCTATGAAACTGATCCTAAGGCAAGATTAGAAAGACAATGAATGATAGAGATGCACAAAAGTAAATGGAACGTGTTTGGTAATGATGGCATTGTGGGCGAGCTAGCCTCCCCACCAGTGCATAACAATGTACTGATAACCCCACAGTATGCTTGCAGGATAGCAGAAGACGCCGGCGGGTGCGGAGCTTCCATCGAACGTGTCAAGGCGCGGAGCCAACTCTGGGGCCTTGGAACGTTGCAAGAAGCTGAAGCACCCTATACAGGACATAATGTATTGGAACATCGCCATGTATCATTCCATGTTGTAAGCCACTTGGCACGCCTTTTATGTTTCAGAGAGAGAGCTTGAGCGATTTGTAATATCGGCCTAGCGCCGCTTGTAAACTTCTTGAAATTCAATAAAGAGATTTGGATTCGCTTCTACTTGTGTTCATTTTTACTTCCGCTGCAAATGGGGACACTCTGTGCGACTCTGTGGCCTAGACTCAAATCGGTCGTTTCTGGACTTGGCCTTGCACGGGCGCAACCTAGGCCCGTGCGGCATCACGCCTTAGCGAGGACGATCGCTCCTACGGGAGCGGGGCGTGACACTAACTCAACATAAGTTCGACCGGGTCGACTATTTCCTCAACGTGACATTCCTTCGCTATGCCCAGCCTATCGTTAGATTTATACTTAACAAATTCTCATCCGACGTATCATCCTTGGGTACCGACTTCGCACATACTCATTCAACTTAATTCACCGAAGCATACTTGTATCGACTCCTATCGAGTCATTCCCACTCGAGTCTCGGTACTATTCTGTCCGTTGCGGACAAACCTATCGTAACAACATAATCGTCTCGACGAAGTCTATCGTAAGTCACCAACCGGCTTAACATAGCTATCGCTAAGTGGTATTCCATATACCACTCATGATCGAGCCTATCGTTATCGATACAATACTTTGCTACACTTGCCCGCATAATTGGTATTACATATACCACTCGAAATTGAGTCATTACTCGACATCACACTCCGCATAAGTCCGACATCTATCTTCAAATCAACTATCCCGTATGGCGATCTTTCCGATCCCAGGTCTAGCGTTCTTCTTACTCGAGTTGGCACAACAACTGAACTAACATGATAGTCGTTCAATCAAGTTTGACATACATTCAAATCAACCGTATCTTAGCGATCATATCTATCATACACGTAACATCGCTTATTCAAAGCTCAACGCGACATTCGGCCAACATATACGTTCGCCTACTCAACTCAACTTAGCGACCAACTCGACTCGTTAACATCATATCCACGATCTTTCAATCTCTCTTGTTGCAACTCGTGCAACAACTCATTCTCGATACTTAGGGGCTTTACTAAATCTTATGCAACATATCGCTATCCATCCGCATAGCCATACAACACGCATCATACCATATCGACTCGTTGCACCGATGCAACGAACGATTCACGACTTGCTGCACTCCGTGCAACCAACGATACATAACCATTCTCATTGCCACATAACACGCTTTGTCTCACATATCGATCCGTTGTACTTCGTGCAACCAACAACACATAACTCCTCGCACTTCGTGCGACCGACAACACATGTCGTTGTACTTCATGCAACCAATATCACCATATTCGTTGCACTTCGTGCGACCAGCATTCCATAACTCGTTGCACTTCTTGCAACCAACACTCTCCGATGGCACCCGGAGATAGCATAATAGTCACGACATACTTGTGGCAGACGTACGCACTTAATATAGACTTATTGTATGGAACATCCAATGTAGCATCGAGCAAATCCATGAGCCATGCGGTTGCGGAAACAACTTAGAGTCAACTGAATTCGATAGCGAAGTAACTGAGGGTCAAAGAGATTCATTCACGGTCCAAAGGATGGAACCGCTCTGATACCAACTTGTCACTCCCCGATCCGGGAAATCGCTCGTCCTCGCTAGATTTCACCCGAATCATCATCCTCGCTGGGGCATGATGCCGCACGAGCCTGGAGTTGCGCTCATGCAATGTAAGATAACAGGTTCGCATAGAACTATCTCAATTTGATAACATAATCAGCGAAAGGAAACAAGGTAAAACATAAGAATCTCTTTGTTAATTATGAACTGAAGGTTACAAAGGCTCTAAATAGCCCAACATATATGCCAATTGGCTACAACGCTCATGATCTCTCTAGCTCATAAGGCATTACATGGAGTCCTTAGCATTTCAAGGAAAGAACCGCATAGGCGTTCGGACTTGCAACATGGAGATGTTCGGCCGAAGACTACTTGTTGGCAATAAAGAGGCATAATATATGGAACAATGTAATCCTTTGTGAGCTAGAAAGATCATGAGCGTTATAGCCAATTGGCATATATGTTGGGCTATTCAGAGCCTTGGAATCTTCAGTTTGTTATCAATAAAAAAGATTCTTATGTTATACTTTGTTTCCTTCCGCTGCTTATGTTATCAATTTGAGATAAACTCTATATGAACCTGTTATCTTGCATTGCACGATCGCAACTCCAGGCTCGTGCGGCTTCACGCCCTAGCGAGGACGATGATTCGGGTGAAATCTAGCGAGGACGAGCAATTTTTCGGATCGAAGCGTGACAGCTCGTCCTCGGACGGAGCTGGAGCGGGCTGCGAGGAAGTACCGGCCTCTCTTGCAGCATGTGCACTAGCAGCCGCTCGCTCCTTAAGCCGTTCAAACTCGGCCTAGAAAGCATGGATACTCTATAACTTCTAATGTCGAATATAGTTATTATTACTAACTAGCATGAATATCTATTTGCATGCATATTTAGTAAGTTATATCAAAACTAACACGAAGTATTAAAATTAATTAATAAAATTGTAATACTTACATAGGCCTGCTCCGTCATCTGGTCAATAAGCTTTCCGTCCTTCCGATGTGTGGCCAGGAAGACAGTCACCATATTGGCGTCATCACCCCTCCTTACCTGTAATTAAATATATCACCTTTTACTAATTTATCGGAGTTGCATTAAAATAATTTTTCTAAAATAAAAAAATATACCAAACGACAGAAATGTTTCGTCATCGAATCGACCAACCGCACCACTTTGACCCATGCTTCCTAGCCACCTTGGCCTTCTCAGACTTTTCCTTGTACCTTGGCTCATCGAATCGAGCCTTCATCGTACTCCACTGCTCAGGGGTGATCCAACCTTGGATCGACTTTCCGGCACGATCACGAGTCTTCTGATCATTAATAGCGTCGCAGATCAGCTTAGCAGTGACGACAGGAAACATCCCCTCGATCATCTCGGCCCAGTGCGGTGGATAGAAAAACATATCCTAGAAGTGTACAAACCAAATATTTATCAGTTATATATAATATGCAAAAATTATATGATTCATGTTAAATGAAAATATATTTTAACCTTGAAGCGTGCAAACCAGTAGGCCTTCCTCTCGTCCGGAATATCAGAGTAGTTTACCCAAGGACCACCATAATTATTCCTCAAGAAGTGGCCTAGGCATCTCTGTACCGACGGGGGACGATATCTATATAGACATATTATATTCATGAGAAAAGTTCATTTTTGATAAACACAAAAAAATGATAAACCAAAACACTTACTTTATATTCATTAGGAGGAACGCTAGACGACGGAGCAGTCTCAGGCCTGGAACTACTTGTCCCAGGAGATATGCCACGTAGCGTCGTGGCAGGCCGAGGTACTGTCCGATACACAAGAGTACTGGGCGACGAGGATCCAGAGCCGGTACCAGTAGGTGGTACCAAAGGAGTACCCTGTCCTCTGCCAGTAGTACCCCGTACCCCATGTCGGGACACACAGGACGATCCGCGATGACCATCGTAAGTTTGGAAGAAATGTTGATGGTAATGTGATCATTGATTTAAAACGAGTTCAAATATTGGTTGATCGGTTGGTGTGCCTTACGACTAAGTTAGCGATACGCACGAACGTGGCTCGGAATCGAAGAAACGCGTAGGCGGAGTGTATACGATTAAGTCTTGGCCATAGAAATGGTAGGATGGTTTGCCTTCAGGAAAGTCTCGAGGACGAGACTTGTTCTGAGTGGTGTATGTTGTAGTACCCCGTCCCGCAAAGTCAATCAGAGGAATCGAAATGTCGACGGCGTTCGGACTTGGCCTTACAACGGCGACTCGAAGACATCGCTCAGGTGGGGTAGTTTCGGTGAACTTGCCTCATCTTTGCCTTCACATAATAAATTGCGTGTTTCAACTTACACAAGTAGGCTTAATAATAAAAGAGACGAATCCACATAGCTAAAGGGAATTATCCCGACGAATCGAATCGAGTTTAGAACCTGAAAAATATCCCATGGTCTGATTAGAGTTGGTGCTCAACGTGCTTTGAAAATGACACTCGATCCTTCGTCCCGTGGCTTGGGAGAAGAAAAGTTGGTATTCGACACAAACGATGAGTTAGCCTAAGTGAATAGGCGTCGCCCGCGTAAATGTTGTATAAAGCATACACGTTTCCACTGCGCAAGGCTTGGCATAGCCTTGGCTCGTCCCTCGGGTTAAGTTGTAGGCTTGAGTAAGTTAGGCAAAGTTATGCTGGTCGACCTAAGCCATTCCAAGTGTCATCTCGCTCTTTCTGCGGTTGTCAAGTTAAATAGTCCCACGATCTCAAGGGCCGTCATGTAATGTATGACTTGGGTGATAGCATCGCGTTGGACATAAGTCAGTTGAAGGCACGAGCCATGGTTGGCACGATGTAAAGTTAGCCACGGTCAATGGCACTTAAGGAACACGTTTTTTTTAAGTTAAGTTGGAAGGCTACGTAGTAGTCGTTCCTTCGAGTTCAAAAAAGTTCGAGGCGGTCCCTCGGTTGGGAGCCTCACGTTCCTATCCACGTTAAGGTGTTTCGAGGTGGTCCCTCGGTTGGGAGTCTCGTATTCCTTTCCATGTTAAGGTGTTTCGAGGCGGTCCCTCGGTTGGGAGTCTCGCGTTCCTATCCACGTTAAGAAGTACGAGGTGGTCCCTCGGTTGGAAGTCTCGCGGCCCCGATGCACGTAATACAAAGGGTGGTTCAGAGCATGAGTTGCTAAGTATAGTTCTAGTCGTACCAACAAATTAGGCCATGCATTTACGTGAGTCTAGATGTCTCGTAGGTGCGTGGTCATTGGATACCTTATCGACAAGGATTTCTGCCTAGACTGGTTATACGCCGGGGCACCGGGCCCAGTCATCCTAGGGGGTAGACGTTATAGCAGTGCATGCTTTTATTGCATGGGTAGTCAGGGGCTTTCAACGGGGCTCGCTACCTGCGCTGAAGGACCCGCCGCCTACCCGAGCTATGTCCGCGATGGCTTGTCATGCCAGCGGCCTTTCATATAGATAATTGGCATGCTAAGCGGCGGATCCGCATGCACGACGTCGGTCATAACAAAGAAAGTGTAAGCACGGTATGTGTTGAATGGTGAAATGTGTGCTCGGTTGCACCCAAAGTATTATAAAGCCTACGATTCGGCTATACATAAAGACACGTGCTTCGGCACGAGATATGGCGTTGTACTTGAGTTCTTAACACCGGTTCCACGAGTTGGTTAGTCGTTGCGCGTTAAGTCGAAAAGGGCCGTAAGGCGAGTTTGGATAAGTTAGGTTACGCTACGAGCCACAGCCTCGATGTTTGAGGCACGAGCAAGTATTTGTCACGACCTAGTCGTTACGTCCAAGAGTATGGTACGAAAGACAACTATGAGTCGGTACGTTGACAATGCAAGCACGAGAAAGGTCTAGAGGCAAAGTATGGGTACGTTATTAGTGCAAGGCACGAAGATGGTCTAAAGACACTAAATAGGCCGAGCGTCGGTCCTAAAATCGATCCTAAGGCAAGACTAGAAAGACAATCGTAAAAAGGGGCTTGTATTGCACAAAGTAAAATAAACGTGTCGATTTTGTATGGGTAGGCGAGGAGGTCACTCCACCAGTACAGTTGAGTACTGACACCCACATAGTTTACATGTGCAGGCACAGGTAGAAGCTCGTGGCACGGAGCTCGCTTGGATGCGTCGAGGCACGGAGTTCCTTGGCGATTCGAAGCGCGCGGCCGCATAGATCGAAGACTTATACGGGACGTAATGTATAGACATCGCCTTCCGAAGCTTCTGCTGGATCGACAAATATGTATCGAGATATGGGAGAGAGCTGAGCGATTTGTAATATGAGACGAGTGTATTTGAGTGATTATAATCTTGGCCTTGTGCCCCCAATGTAACCGTTGTTTCAATATCAATAAAAGAGCTTCTTTGAATAACTTGTGTTTGTTCTAAATTTCCGCTGCATGTTCAATGTCTCTATTTGGGACTTCTGTGCGACAACCCCGTCGCAGTTGCTGTAATCGGCCGTTATGGAACCTGCCTTGCACGAGCGCAATCTAGGCTCGTACGGCATCACGCCTTAGCGAGGACGATCGCTCCTACGGGAGCGGGGCGTGACAATCAATGTCGGTGAATTTAGCGATGTTTGCTACTTTTTACCGACGTTTACCAACTCTGTAGAAGAGGGAAACTGGGTCGGTAAACATCGCTAAATGTCGCTATACCTGATAATTTAGCGACGTTTACTGACGTTTAGCGACGTAGGTAGACGTCGGTAAACGTCACTAAACGTCGCTAAAATACAAAAAAAATAAAAATAAATAAATAACAGAATGTCCACAGAATCATATTTTCTTCCTGTAGTTTAATAAATAATAATAAATACACAGAAGCACATTTTCATCCTGGGTTCGCCGACCCCTTCGGTGGAACACTCAACACCGGTACATCACAATATACATATGTATCAACACAAACAAGAGAAAGTCAAAAAGAGTAAAATATCCAAAGTCGGTAATCGTCGATCCAAATATACAACCAATATCCACATGAATCCACAACCAATAATGAAAGTCTACATAAACAAATAATCCACCACCAATACTGAAACAACATAAACAAACACTAAAAAAATAGTCCTAACTCGGACTACTGCGGATCTGGAGGAGGGGCACCGCCGCGCCTCAAGGATAGGAACATCTCGTACTCCTCCCGTAAAATCTTCACCAATGCAGAAGGTAGTGACGTCGGTGGAGTCGGAGGTACTGACGCCGGCGGAGTCGACGATGATGAAGGCGCACCCAGAGGACAATAACACTCCAACGTTACTAGTCGCTGGTGGTAGGAATCCATGGTAGATAACAGCCTCGTACTGCTATCAACCATCGAATCCTACATCAACGTCAGCCTCTCGCCCATGGACAGCTGTGATGCATGCAGATCTGTCACGCTGCGCTCTGTCGATGCTCTAAGATCAGTGACAACCTGCTCTGTCCTCTCAGTCACATCCTTCAGCTCCATAATACTGCGGTCGAGCGTATCTGTCACGCCCCAATTCGTAGAGTCATTTATTCATATATTTTATCTCTTGGAATCGACCGTCCTCACTTGGGCGTGATGCCGTACAAGTCTGGTATTGCACTTGTACAATGCAAGATGGTACATAAATGATTTTCTTCAAATAGGAACACATTACAGCGGCAGAAGCAGATAAATTGAAGTATTTGAGGACAATGTTTCTTATTAAGTAGAAGTACATTACTTTCTTATAGCAGCAGAGATAAAAGAAGAACTTGAAGCCACACAGAGACATGTAGAACTTTATTCTCTTTATTGATAATTGAAGAAGAGTACAAGACTTGTGTTGAAGTACAATGCTTACATCACATTTCACTTTACATTGGAAGGCAACTGAACAATGCTATACAACTTTCATTTGATACTTGGATACATTGGATTACAACTCGATATACCAACTTGACTTACAACTCACTGGTACAACTGATTACCATGTTCTATATATTATGCCCTTTATAAACAGAAGACATCATCTTGAACAAGGAGAGCTTCTGTATGCCCAACAAATCTTCGATGCCGTGGAACCAATCAAGCCAATCTTCGTGTGTAGAACATCCCAAGCACGAGCACCTGCCCACAAAACGTGGGTCAGCACATCATCTATGTACTGGCAAGCAGAATCCAACCGACTCGCATAAACCAATATTTAAGTGATCATTTAAGCAAGCATTTATTAGAATGATCTTTCTACTTGGGGCCTAGCATCAGTTTACAGTTCATGGGCAATAATCAGAGTGAAGCATGTAAACATATTCTTAGTAGCATTCATGTGGACATATCATTTTAGCATTCTTGGTGTTATCATGCAAAGGCATCATTGAGGCATACTAGGTGTTATCATGAAAAGGCATCATTGAGGCATCGTTAACATTAACATCTTAAATATGTTATGACAGTTCTCACTTCAAGCATCACTTAGCATGTATGTTGTGTTTGAGCAATGATTATAGTATGGCATCTTACTAGCATACTAAATTTAACATGTTAAGCAGGATCTCATACTGAAAGGCTACATACAGCATCATTTACTTATTTGGAACGTAAGCACGCAAGTTAAACCAACACATATATTGAATTATCACATTTAAGTAATTTCTTACCGATAGCCGACTCCCTCATACCTGCATCAAATACAGGTTAGCAGATTTACTTACTCTGCCTGCATAAGACATTCACTAGCATGCATCCTGACTATATGGTCACTAGTGTTTAACCATACGGACGTTGCCATATAGGTCTTCATCGGTAATGCGATGACTCCAGAGAAGGTAGCTAGCCCCAAAGGATGCCTCGCAGAACCCGTGCCCCTACTGGCACGCCAATGTTTCCTCCTAGGCCGGATCGGTCGCCCTAACGTCCCGGGGTACCATCCGAGAAAACATATCCCCATCACTTATGCATAAGTTGTCCTATGACCATGCGAATACGTGTCCGACTCAATCGTGAACATAAAATGTATGGTGAAATATTGAAGCAAGGACAACAGTGCATCATCATTCATCTCATTCAAGTCATGTTCAATGATTTATTTATTCCTAACATTACCATTATTACACTTGGTGATCTCAACGATCCCAAGTCTCATCAATTCTCATTGCATCAATCATTGCAATATTTCTCATATCATTCCTTTCTAAGAGGAACAAATAATATTTCATTTATCTCGATAGGACCTACAATATTTTATTTATTTCATAGGGACAATATTCTTTCTTTCATTACATATAAGGAAAATGGGCAACATTAACAGTTATGTAGAATGTACATGATCGAGGTGTTTCTTTCAATTCTTTGTGTTAATAGCATAGCCAATTCATTACACATGTATCATTCTCGTAGCATCTCATTACTCAAGTATTCATTGCTTAAGCAGTATTAACTGAAGGGACGTTATCAATACATTTCAAGCATCAAGTCGCATTAGCAGTTCAAGTGTGATTCATTTGGCAGTTCAATAATTCTTAGCATAAGCATCTCAATTACTTGTAATGCCCCGCTCCGCACGAGGCATTTGGTAGGCTTGTTGGATGGGATCAGAATATTGGACCGTGACTTATGTTGGAAATCAAGAGAATTGAGACTGATGCAGTCTCTCTTAGCTGGCTAGACGGATTAAGTGTTGGAACGTGGTGCGCTGGCGGAGCTATGCTTAGGGGGAATGCGTGCAACCAGAATAGAAAGACCGTTATGCAAGGCAAGTAGAACTGTCCTCCTTCCTCCTTATTCCTGCATGCTTAATAAATAGAATAATATGATGCTATGAAATGTCCCATGTTTTAGTTGCTGAGTAATTGAGAGGCTTATGCTAAGAATTATTGAACTACCAAATGAATTACACTTGAACTGCTAATGCGACTTGATGCTTGAAATGAATTGATAACGTCCCTTCGGTTAATACTGCTTAAGCAATGAATACTTGAGTAATGAGATGCTACGAGAATGATACATGAGTAATGAATTGGCTATGCTATTAACACAAAGAATTGAAAGAAATACCTCGATCATGTACATTCTACATAACTGTTGATGTTGCCTGTTTTCCTTATATGCAATGAAAGAAAGAATATTGTCCCTATAAAATGAATGAAATATTACAGGTCCTATCGAGATGAATGAAATATTATTTGTTCCACTTAGAAAGGAATGATATGAGAAATGTTGCAATGATTGATGCAATGAGAATTGATGAGGCTTGGGATCGTTGAGATCACCAAGTGTAATGATGGTAATGTTGGGAATAAATAAGTCATTGAACATGACTTGAATGAGATGAATGATGATGCACTATTGTCCTTGCTTCAATATTTCACCATGCATTTTATGTTCACGATTGAGTCGGACACGCATTCGTATGGTCATAGGACAACTTATGCATAAGTGATGGGGATATGTTTTCTCAGATGGTATCCCGGGACGTTAGGGCGACCGATCCGGCCTAGGAGGAAACATTGGCGTGCCAGTAGGGGTACGGGTTCTGCGAGGCATCTTTTGGGGCTAGCTACCTTCTCTGGAGTCATCGCATTACCGATGAAGGCCTATATGGCAACGTCCGTATGGTTAAACACCAGTGACCATGTAGTCAGGATGCATGCTAATGAATGTCTTATGCATGAAGAGTTAGTAAATCTGCTAACCTGTATTTGATGCAGGTATGAGGGAGTCGGCTATCGGTAAGAAATTACTTAAATGTGATAATTCAATATATGTGTTGGTTTAACTTGCGTGCTTACGTTCCAAATAAGTAAATGATGCTGTATGTAGCCTTTCAGTATGAGATCCTGCTTAACATGTTAAATTTAGTATGCTAGTAAGATGCCATGCTATAATCATTGCTCAAACACAACATACATGCTAAGTGATGCTTGAAGTGAGAACTGTCATAACATATTTAAGATGTTAATGTTAACGATGCCTCAATGATGCCTTTTCATGATAACACCTAGTATGCCTCAATGATGCCTTTGCATGATAACACCAAGAATGCTAAAATAATATGTCCACATGAATGCTACTAAGAATATGTTTACATGCTTCACTCTGATTATTGCCCATGAACTGTAAACTGATGCTAGGCCCCAAGTAGAAAGATCATTCTAATAAATGCTTGCTTAAATGATCACTTAAATATTGGTTTATGCGAGTTGGTTGGATTCTGCTTGCCAGTACATAGATGATGTGCTGACCCACGTTTTGTGGGCAGGTGCTCGTGCTTGGGATGTTCTACACACGAAGATTAGCTTGATTGGTTCTGCGGCATCGAAGATTTGTTGGGCATACAGAAGCTCTCCTTGTTCAAGATGATGTCTTCTATTTATAAAGGGCATAATATATGGAACATGGTAATCAGTTGTACCAGTAAGTTGTAAGCCAAGTTGGTATATCGAGTTGTAATCCAATGTATCCAAGTATCAAATGTAAGCTGTATAGCATTGTTCAGTTGCCTTCCAATGTAAAGTGAGATGTGATATAAGCATTGTACTTCAACACAAGTCTTGTACTCTTCTTCAATTATCAATAAAGAGAATAAAGTTCTCTATGTCTCTGTGTGGCTTCAAGTTCTCCTTTTATCTCCGCTGCTATAAGAAAGTAATGTACTTCTACAAAATGAGAAACATTGTCCTCAAATACTTCAATTTATCTGCTTCTGCCGCTGCAATGTGTTCCTATTTGAAGAAAATCATTTATGTACCATCTTGTCTTGTTCAAGTGCAATACCAGACTTGTACGGCATCATGCCCAAGTGAGGACGGTCGATTCCAAGAGATAAAATATATGAATAAATGACTCTACGAATCGGGGCGTGACATTACTCAGCAACTAAAACATGGGACATTTCATAGCATCATATTATTCCATTTATTATGCATATAGGAATAAGGAGGAAGGAGGACATTTCATAGCATCACATTATTCCATTTATTAAGCATATAGCAACTAAAACATGGGACATTTCATAGCATCAGTAAGATGGAATAATGGAATAATGTGATGTTATAAAATGTCCTCCTAGGGTTGGAATGTATGACTTGTATGCTATGGCGCGTATTATATGGTCAATGGACTCGGATGGCCCGTGCACGGGTGCGGCTTCCCTCGGACGGTTACGACCGGGGCACCGGGACCGTTCGGCCTAGGAGGGAATTATGTATAGTATTTATGGTGCACATCATTCGAACGTTTTGCGACCGTCCAGTGTTGTGATAAGCTATGATATCAGTAAGTTTGGGATCCTTCAGATATTGAGCTAGCAACCCGTATCAAAGCGATCATAGGCTTACACATAAGAGATGCCAAGTCCATTATGGTACGAAATACCGTGACCTTCATATAGATAGGGTCGGTGGGCTGCGATTAGAGTTGGGTGCAGGCGCATGGCCTGCTACCCTTATGCATATGGCTATGTTTATGGTTGGTTGCGTGAATAGTGTAATTTCTTATGTTAAGTTCTAACCATTGCAGGCTAGGCAAAAAGGGACGGAGAGGTGCACGCACTATATTTATATTCATATTATGGCTAACTGTATCTGCCACAGGGATACGGTATCGGACACATTTATGATAAGTTGCTATGCATGAATATTGCCATGAAACTGATCCTATGGCTAAATAGAAAGATAACAAATTAAGATGCTTGTTTCACTAAATATATTTAGTATTTGGTTTGGGTGCGAGCGGGTCTTGATCAGTGCGAAGCAAGGACGAAAGCACTAATCCCTTACTGGTTTGTGTGCAGGCTCAGGTTATGATCAGCTCGGGACGGAGCTTGGCTTGGACGTGCCGAGACATGGAGTGTCACGCCCCGATCCGGGAAATCGCTCGTCCTCGCTAGATTTTACCCGAATCATCGTCCTCGCTGGGGTGTGATGCCGCATGAGCCTAGAGTTGCGCTCATGCAAGGCAAGATAACAGGTTCGCATAGAACTATCTCAATTTGATAACATAAGCAGCGGAAGGAAACAAGGTAAAACATAAGAATCTTTTTATTAATTATGAACTGAAGGTTACAAAGGCTCTGGATAGCCCAACATATATGCCAATTGGCTACAATGCTCATGATCTCTCTAGCTCAGAAGGGATTACATTTGTTCCATACATTATGTCCCTTTATAGCCACCAAGTAGTCTTCGACCGAACATCTCCATGTCGCAAGTCCGAACGCCTATGCGGTAGATCCTCTTAAACACCAAGGACTCCATGCCTCGGCACGTCCAAGCCAAACTCCGTCCCGAGCCGAATATACCTGAACCTGCACATAAACTAGTGGGGAATTAGTGCTTTCATCCTCGCTTCGCACTGATCAAAACCCGCTCGCACCCAAACCAAACACTAAATCATTTAGTGAAACATGCATCTTTTATTGGTGATCTTTCTATTTAGCCTTAGGATCAGTTTCATGGCAATAGTCATGCATAGCAACTTTATCATAATGTGTCCACTACCGTGTTCCTGCAGCAGATACAGTTAGGCATAATCTGAACATAATCATAGTGATCGTGCACATCTCCGTCCCATATTGCCTAGCCTGCACGGGTTAGAACTTAACATAGAATCATATCTTTTACACAACAACCAACCATAAACTTAGACCATGCATAAGGGTCGAAGGCCCTACGCCTGCACCCAACTCTCATCTCAGCCCACCGGCCCTATCTATATGAAGGTCACGGTGTTTCGCACCGTAATGGACTTATCATCTCTTATGTGTAAGCCTACGATCGCTTCGATACGGGTTGCTAGCCTAACATCCGAAGGATCCCAAACTTACGGATATCGTAGCTTATCACAGCACTGGATGATCGTAATCCGTCCGAATGATGTGCACCATAAATACCACACATAATTCCCTCCTAGGCCGAACGGTCCCGGTGCCCCGGCGTAACCGTCCAAGGGAAGCCACACCCGTGCACTGGCCATCCGAGTCCATTGACCATGCAATACGTACCATAGCATACAAGTTATATCGTCCAACCAAGCTCATGTTCCATAAACATAGTCTCGCACCATAAACGATTTCCCGTGCCATAAACATATTAGCGTCTCATAAACATAATCCACCATCCGTATGGGGAGCTTCGTCGACGTTATGCCCCAACACATCCATATTGATGCACGACGCCCAACGGCTTAGACATCTCGTACTTGTATTCAATGCGTACCATTCGTAAGTTATTCTCATAGCATAATTTCGAGGTTACTTAGTCTTTTCGTAGCATAAGTGCCCAAGACACGCTCAGCATCGTAATCAATGTTCTACACCTAGTATTCAATATTCTCGGAGTCGTACACATGATACACATCTCAATATCGTCTTTCAATTTTCTACCATCATTGCCTTCTCGCGACACGTACACTTGATGCACGTCGCTTCAATTGTTCGATTGTTCAATGTTCTATCTGAATGTTCGACACATACTTAGACCTTTTGTCGCCGAGCCACGCTCGCTAACTCGATAACATCTTACGCATACCATAACATATTTTATTAGACGTGAAGGAATAGGGAGAGAGAGTCAAGAACCCGCCCACCTTAAGCCGATACGCCTTTGTCGTCTTGCCGATTGAAGCAGCTCGCTTCCATAACTTCATTGCATAGCTAACTCTCGGACTTAGCCATTCCTTTGAACTACTCGGTTGATTTGGCCTATCGTGCCCATGCCATAATCCGTTGCAAGGCCACAATTTGGTTTCGTGGACACTTTACTGCATAAGGCAAAATGCCGACCTCTTATCGTCCAGCGTAAAAGCATAGCTTGCACACCAGATCAACTAAAATCAGTACTTGCTCAAACGGGACTTATCCTTTGCATCAATTTGATCCATAGATTCCAATCAACTCAAAGCTTACCTTTGGCCAACGTAACTCATGCATCGATTTGCATCGATACCTCATCGGGTCAACGCAACTCTTCGAGTCAACGACTCATCGTAAAGTACCGTACGGAGCGGGGCATTACATAATATACCACTCAAAATCAGGTTCGTCCTTGAACCGAAAACCAAGCTCATACAACTTAGTTTGGATCATACACATATTTTAGGCGTCCCACCAATATATGTATTTCAGCCAAGCTCAGTTGTAGGATATCGAGACAACTAACAAGCTCGACTTAATCTCAAGCACCAATCAGTTCATACTCGACTTAGTCATATCTTAGCGCATATTCTTAGAATCCTTGCTCGTAACATCTTCGCATATAACTTGATCCAAACCATAACTTCGATCTCATAAGTTTCTTCGACGGCCATCTAACGCATGCGTTGTATTAAGCCGTTGCGCATCCGATCGCAACAATTCTCCGCAATGCCTATTCGCCCAATCGTTTCCTATCTCTTGCATAACTCAAGTCTTTCACCTAATCACCCATAACATTAGCCTCAATGACATGGACTAAGTCCAACATGTCTCGAATTCCTTTGCCTACCATTCGTACTAAGTCTCGCACACAACTATTCCAATACGACCCACGTTCTCGAACTGCCTACGCATCGCATCTAGGACTACCCCCGCTAGGTAACTTATCCAGACATCGTACTTAATCTCTTCCGACACAAGAGGTCAACTTGAGTCTACGATGCTCAAAGGCAACAATCATTCTGACCCAAGGTCTCTTACGATACGCTCATCCATGATTCTCGTCCGAGTACGAATTCTTTACTCAATTTTGAATCAATCTCGACTAGTTCGTTCCATAACATAAATCGTGCGCTCAACACACATAGCCTAACCGTTACTCAAATCAATCTACGACACAACTCTTAGGGTCATTCTACTATCCGTCGCTCTTGTGCATTGCAGAATTCTTGCAATCGCCTTATCGCGTCGCTATGCTAAGCACGTTTCCTCGACATCTATCCGATTATCGACCAACCAAGTCTACTTACGCACTCATTCGATCGATCATAACTTTTCTATCCGTCTTCATCTAGTCGAAGGCTACTCGCTAACTTTCGAAACACGATACTCGCTCGCTTAGACTTATCATCAACATGCACTACATCATTCCTCCTCTTCGATAAAATTTCTTACGCGACTTCTTTAGGGTCATCCTACGGGACTTCAATATTCACTTGATTTGGCGGTCAAGTCTTCTAGGGTCATCTGCCCCGAAACTACGCTCGATAATTGAAGATCATCAATGAGGGACAGTTACAACGATCCATGCTATGTCCTATTGCAGAGCCAAATCAATTCCCGACACTTTCTATGGGACTTTACCCAATCCGACATACTTTACCAAATCCGAAATTTATCTATCCCCCGTGCAACTGATGCGCCGATAACTACTCGAATGACTCATGCGCTTGCGCACCGTTACTATTCGGATCACTCATACATTACCGTCGAAACTTTTTGAAACCGAGCAACATTTGCTCAGCATAGTACGAGTCCATCTACTCACGTCAATATCTGGCACACTCTAGGCCTATCGTACAATCCTCAATTCTGCCTTCGCATCAAACCACAAGTCCATATCAAATTTTCCACGCCTCGCAAGTTCGATCATCCCCACTGGATGAATCACCATACCAGCGCTCACGTGGAATAATCGTTCTAATTTGACATGACACATGTACGATGCTGGAGTTGTACTCGCATAAGACAAGAATATCAACATAGTGGTTATCCACGAATCAATCCAGACACTTTCGTTTTTATCCAAGTAATACGCATCCACTTTCTAAATTCTCCGAAGCATTCATACCGTTATCATCCAAACTGCCATCAACTTGACTTGTATCTTATTCATCCAACAACAATGCTCGACATAATTTTCGTTCATTCGATCGGAGTATCCCCGAGTTATTGTATATCGTCTTTGATACGCCTCAATACCATCGTCAACATGTATAACTTGAACATCTTCCTCTCTCATAAGCTCTAATTCGTTGCAATTACTGCCATTATCCGAACTCGAATACGAATCAAGTCTCGTACTTATCAAGATTCATTCCGTTATAACTCACTACCAAAATTCCATTTCGTTGTTACTAACTACCATAATTGCGACATAATTTCCCATTCACATATTCATTCTCATATCTCTAACTCGTACTTCCAATCGTGCTACCGACTCCTCGCGTTAATCCAAATTTGTTCGCACAATTTCTCCGTACCTACTCAATACGTTCCGAACAAGATTCAGTACTAACTCAACATAAGTTCGACCGGGTCGACTATTTCCTCAACGTGACATTCATTCGCTATGCCCAGCCTATCGTTCGATTTATACTTAACGAATTCTCATCCGACGTATCATCCTTGGGTACCGACTTCGTACATACTCATTCAACTTAATTCACCGAAGCATACTTGTATCGACTCCTATCGAGTCATTCCCACTCGAGTCTCGGTACTACTCTGTCCGTTGCGGACAAACCTATCGTAACAACATAATCGTCTCGACGAAGTCTATCGCAAGTCACCAACCAGCTTAACATAGCTATCGCTAAGTGGTATTCCATATACCACTCAGGATCGAGCCTATCGTTATCGATACAATACTTCGCTACACCTGCCCGCATAATTGGTATTGCATATACCACTCGAAATCGAGTCATTACTCGACATCACACTCCGCATAAGTCCGACATCTATCTTCAAATCAACTATCCCGTATGGCGATCTTTTCGATCCCAGCTCTAGCGTTCTTCTTACTCGAGTTGGCACAACAACTGAACTAACATGATAGTCGTTCAATCAAGTTTGACATACATTCAAATCAACCGTATCTTAGTAATCATATCGATCACACACGTAACATCGCTTATTCAAAGTTCAATGCGACATTCGGCCAACATATACGTTCGCCTACTCAACTCAACTTAGCGACCAACTCGACTCGTTCACATCACATCCACGATTTTTCAATCTCTCTCGTTGCAACTAGTGTAACAACTCATTCTCGATACTTAAGGGCTTTACTAAATCTTACGCAACATATCGCTATCCATCCGTATAGCCATACAACACGCATCATACCATATCGACTCGTTGCACCGATGCAACGAACGATTCACGACTTGCTGCACTCCGTGCAACCAACGATACATAACCATTCTCATAGCCACATAACACGCATTGTCTCACATATCGATCCATTGCACTTCGTGCAACCAACAACACATAACTCCTCGCACTTCGTACGACCGACAACACATATCGTTGCACTTCATGCAACCAACATCACCATATTCGTTGCACTTCGTGCGACCAGCATTCCATAACTCGTTGCACTTCGTACAACCAACACTCTCCGATGGCACCCAGAGATAGCGTAATAGTCACAACATACTTGTGGCAGACGTACACACTTAATATAGACTTATTGTATGGAACATTCAATATAGCATCGAGCAGATCCATGAGCCATGCGGTTGCGAAAACAACTTAGAGTCAACTGAATTCGATAGCGAAGTAACTGAGGGTCAAAGAGATTCATGCACGGTCCAAAGGATGGAGCCGCTCTGATACCAACTTGTCACGCCCCGATCCGGGAAATTGCTCGTCCTCGCTAGATTTCACCCGAATCATCATCCTCGCTGGGGCATGATGCTGCACGAGCCTGGAGTTACGCTCGTACAAGGCAAGATAACAGGTTCGCATAGAACTATCTCAATTTTACAACATAATCATCGGAAGGAAACAAGGTAAAACATAAGAATCTCTTTATTAATTTTGAACTGAAGGTTACAAAGGCTCTGAATAGCCCAACATATATGCCAATTGGCTACAACGTTCATGATCTCTCTAGCTCACAAGTCATTACATGGAGTCCTTAGCGTTTCAAGGGAAGAACCGCATAGGCGTTCGGACTTGCAACATGGAGATGTTCGGCCGAAGACTACTTGTTGGCTATAAAGAGGCACAATATATGGAACAATATAATCCTTTGTGAGCTAGAAAGATCATGAGCATTATAGCCAATTGGCATATATGTTGGGCTATTCAGAGCCATGGAATCTTCAGTTTGTTATCAATAAAAAAGATTCTTATGTTATACTTTATTTCCTTCCGCTGCTTATGTTATCAATTTGAGATAAACTTTATATGAACCTGTTATCTTGTATTGCACGATCGCAACTCCAGGCTCGTGCGGCATCACGCCCTAGCGAGGACGATGATTCGGATGAAATCTAGCGAGGACGAGCGATTTTCCGGATCGGAGCGTGACAGCTCGTCCTCCGACGGAGCTGGAGCGGGCTGCAAAGAAGTACCGGCCTCTCCCGCAGCATGTGCACTAGCAGCCGCTCGCTCCTTAAGCCGTTCAAACTCGGCCTAGAAAGCATAGATACTCTATAACTTCTAATGTCTAATGTACTTATTATTACTAACTAGCATGGATATCTATTTGCATGCATATTTAGTAAGTTATATCAAAACTAACACGAAGTATTAAAATTAATTAATAAAATTGTAATACTTACATTGGCCTGCTCCGTCATCTGGTCAATAAGCTTTCCGCCCTTCCGATGTGTGGCCAGGAAGACAGTCACCATATTGGCGTCATCACCCCTCCTTACCTATAATTAAATATATCACCTTTTACTAATTTATCGGAGTTGCATTAAAATAATTTTTCTGAAATAAAAAAATATACCAAACGACAAAAATGTTCCGTCATCGAATCGACCAACCGCACCACTTTGACCCATGCTTCCTAGCCACCTTGGCCTTCTCAGACTTTTCCTTGTACCTTGGCTCGTCGAATCGAGCCTTCATCGTAGTCCACTGCTCAGGGGTGATCCAACCTTGGATCGACTTTTCGTCACGATCACGAGTCTTCTGATCATTAATAGCGTCGCGGATCAGCTTAGCAGCGACGGCAGGAAACATCCCCTCGATCATCTCGGTCCGGTACGGTAGATAGAAAAATATATCCTAGAAGCGTACAAACCAAATATTTATCAGTTGTATATAATATACAAAAATTATATGATTCATGTTAAAAGAAAATATATTTTAACCTTGAAGCGTGCAAACCAGTAGGCCTTCCTCTCGTCCGGAATATCAGAGTAGTTTACCCAAGGACCACCATAATTATTCCTCAAGAAGTGGCCTAGGCGTCTCTATACCGACGGGGGACGATATCTATACAGACATATTATATTCATGAGAAAAGTTCATTTTTGATAAACACAAAAAAATGATAAACCAAAATACTTACTTTGTACCGTCGGCCCAGATCTCCGTCCTCGTCTCCTCCGGAGGTGCGCATGCATCATCTGTCTGATACTGGTCGATCGTCGGCTCAGCCTCCTCCATCTGCTCATCTGTCTCCATCGTCGTATCATTAGGAGAAACGCTAGACGACGGAGCAGTCTCAGGCCTGGAACTACTTGTCCCAGGAGATATGCCACATAGCGTCATGGCAGGCCGACGTACTGTCTGATACACAGGAGTACTGGACGACGAGGATCCAGAGCCGGTACCAGTAGGAGGTACCGAAGGAGTACCCTGTCCTCTGCCAGTAGTACCCCGTACCCCATGTCGGGACACGCGGGACGATCCGTGACGACCTTTCATACCTAATAACAACATATGATGAGATACAACAAATAATAGTACATTAGAAATATGAAAGTACATTAATGATAAGATAATAACCAAGACAACATATGATGATACATTTTACAAGAAACATCTAAGTCCAGATAGTATATTCTACAAGAAACATCTAAGTTCAGATAGTACATTCTACAAGAAACATCTAAGTCCAGATAGTACATTCTAAAAGAAACATCTAAAAAATGAAAGTATATCTCTCTCAATCATCTTCAGAATATTCATCTTGTTCGTCTTCCTCGACCAAATCTTCCTCTTCCTTCTCTTCCTCATCTTCAGTTTCATCTTCGCCTTCGTCGATTTCGCCTTCCTCTTCGGATAATTCTACATCTTCTATATTAGTCGTATAATACGTAAATTCTGTGGAGTCCACATCAACAATATTGGTTACAAGAGGTAGCTCGTCCTCCTGATAAGCTTTTTTGTCAACATCAAAAGTATCTCTAGCTTTAGTCTTGCATACTGCCTACCAGTCAGACTTCTTTACTCCCCGTCTCGGATAAGCTGTGAAGTATACGAGCTGAGCCTGAGTTGCTAGGACAAATGGTTCGTAGCCTTGATATCTACGCTTGTAGTTTATATCCACAAGACCATGCTTGTTAATTTTCTAATCTTGATTTTCAATCGGATCGAACCATTCATACTTGAACAACACGATCTTTGCTGGTTCTCTGCCATAATTGTATGTCAACTCCACAATCTCTCGCAAGATGCCAAAGAAATCATTTTCTGGATCGACGTCTTTGTAGTTCGAAGATTTGATACACAAACAACTATTATTCGTGGAATCAAGATCCAGGAAGCTGTCTCTGATCGGAGCATTTGTCGACTTGAACCTAAAGTCATTGACACAGTAATTTGGCCATATTTTAACAAAAATAATTGGTCCCTTGGCAAAAGTTCTAATTAATTCAATCTCTGGTGAAATTAGACGATTGACCTGAATACCAAAGAAGAGATAGTAAGTTTTTTATTGCACAGTTGCATTAGAAGAGGCCAATAATTACCGAGTTGCTTACATATTCGCTCAACCAAGAAATAAAATGACGTCTCATTTTTTGTTCTAATGCTTCATCTGTTAGGTAGGGTCTAACCGACCTCAACTCATCATTATATATGCTGAAAAATAACGAAGCAACCGCCGATTAGTACAATAATATTAGCTTATACTATTACATTGAGATGACGTAAACTCATCATTAATTACTTACCCCTTTAGCTTCTCCACTTCATCCTCATCATAATTGAGTAATATATACAACTGAGCTGCCCTTAGCTCTTCGTCATTCAAATATCTCTTCTTTATTTTTCCCGAAGGCTTTCCGGATGCATTGAATACTTTCAGTATTCCATCATTAGATTCTTGATATGACCCGTCGTCGTTTCTCGGAGCCCTCGTTCTATTCGTAGCAACATGAGGTTCAAAATATGTCGAGCAAAAGTTTGTAATCTCCTCGAGAATATAGGCTTCACAAATAGAACCCTCAACCCAAGCCTTATTTTTCACCTTCCTCTTTAGGTGGTTCAAATGCCGCTCAAACGGATACATCCACCGATAACCGACGGGTCCACCAATACGTGTCTCGTAGGAAAGATGAATTGACAAATGCTCTATGGAGTCGAAGAATCCAGAAGAAAATACCTTCTCGAGCTTGCACAGTGTTACCGCAATATCGTTCTCCTGCTTTTCTAGACGATCGACGAGCAACTTAGTAGAACAAAGATCCCTGAATAATATGCTAAGCTCGGCCAATGGATCCCAAACAACCTGGGGTAAGAATTCCCAAAATGCAATCAGAATTAACCTCTCCATGAATACGTGACAATCATGGATCTTCATACCTGTCAGTTTGTTCTCCTTGAGGTCGACGCATCTTCTCAAGTTCGAAACATACCCGTCCGGAAATTTCAGACCTTAAATCCACCTACAAAGTCTGACTTTATCCTCCTTCTCCAGTGAGAAAATTGCCTTAGGCTGCTTCAACTTTCCATTCCCCTCCTCTATCAAATACAATACAGGACATCTACATATTTCTTCCAAGTCCAATCTAGCCTTTGGATTGTCTTTCATCTTCCCCTTTACGTCCATTACAGTATTAATTATGATGTCAAACACATTTTTCTCGATATGTATGACATCAAGGTTATGTCTAATCAGATTGGTGCTCCAATATGGCAAATCCCAGAATATACTCCTCTTTGTCCAGTTATTAGTGTGACCAAATCCGTCACACTTGTAGCCCGTAGCAGGCTCTTCAATAGCCCTTGATAAATCTTTTACCTCTTCCCATATCGTGTATCCGGGCCACCTTGGTGGGGGATTAGCCTTCTCCATAATGCCAGTACGAAAAGCATTCATGTTAGTCCGGTATGGATGATCCTTCGGCAGAAATTATCGATGACAATCGAAGAAGCACGATTTGCCTCTGTGTTTCAAACGGAAAGCCTTAGTGCGGTCCATGTAATACAGACATGAAAGACGACCATGCGTGCTCCATCTAGATAACAAACCATAGGCCAAAAAGTCGTTGATGGTCCACATAAGTGCTGTCCACATCTGAAAATTTTGTTTTCTAGATACATCGTACGTGTTGGAACCTACTTCCCACAGCTGATTCAACTCAACATTCAATGGCTGTAAATACACATCGATGTTCCTTTTCGGATTGTTCAGACCTGGGATAATAATGGTGAGAAATATATACGGAGTCTTCATGCACATCCAAGGCGGTAGATTGTACGGAGTGACGATCACAGGCCAACACGAATACTGGGATCCCGAAAGTCCGAATGGGGTAAAACCGTCGGAGCAGAGACCCAATCTGATATTACGCTGATCAGAAACAAAATCTGGATACTTTTGATCAAAGTGCTTCCATGCTTCTCTATCAGATGGGTGATCCAACACTCCTTCGATCTGTTCTCGCTTATGCCAACTCATGTTTTCTGCAGTTTCCTTCACCATAAACAACCGCTGTAACCGCGGCATCAACGATAAGTAGTGCATCGAATCGGTAGGCTTTCTTGCACCAACAGACTTTTCTCTTCCACTGCCCTTGTAACGATCAGCACCACAAAATCTATAGGCAACTTCATCCTTGTCGTCTTTGCAGTACAACATGCACCCGTTGCGACATGCATCAATTTTCTCATATCCCATCCAGAGCAATCTCACCATCCTCTTAGACCGGTAAAAGTCTTTAGGCAACTTAGCACCCTCAGGCAATATTACTATAATCCATTCTATAAGTCGGTTGTAGCAATCTTACGACATATTAAAATTGGACTTGATTCTCAACAATCTTGTAACCACCTCCAATGGTGAATGATCCTCACAACCAGGATATAATAGAGTCCTTGCATTCTCCAGTAACGCCATGAACTTTGCAGTATCGGCGTTCGGTGCCTCCTCAGGTGCGTCATGATTGTCCGGATCAAAACTAGGCTCCGTCGGATCAAAAATCATGTTCACCAACCCATCGTCGTAAGTAGCATGGTTGTAGACATCCACATAAGGCTCATACTCTGATGCTAAGGACACAAGTTCTCCGTGTGCGCTCCACTGATAGTAATTCAGTATAAAACCCTTCGAGTATAAATAATATGTGACTTCCACTTCTGGATGATATTTCAAGTTGCGACATCTCAGACACGGACACTTAATAATTTGGTACCGTCCATGTACTGATGGAACGCCTTGGCAAACTGTAGGAACTACTGTACACCCTTTATGAATTCATCCCACACACCGCACATGTCATCAGGATGACGGTTGTTCATCCACGAACGATTCCACAGATAGTAATTCAGCTTCATATCCATTTGAGGATAATTCTGTAAAATAAATACAAGCACATCATTGAAACACTTGTAAAAGTAATCATGATACAACAAGTGGTAATAGATATGATGTATCCTATATAGTTTCTTTCCCTCTCTTTACTGTGAACCTTGGTTAACATTAATATTTCCACACTTCTCTAGGGTGAGGTTGAGGTAGATTTCCTATGATGCAGAATAGTCGACTGAATGACCTGAATGAGAAGGAAGGAAGTAGGGAGGCTCACTCTATACACTCTAGGATTGACTTATTTCGTCGTTGATTTGACTTATTTTGGTAGTATAAAAGGTCAACAATATCTGATACGGTACCTCGAAGACCTAAATATGGAATATTAATGTTAATTGGTGTTTTGGAATCATAAACATGATATACTAGGTCAATTCTAGGTCTCCAAGTCATTTCTAGGTCACACTAGAACAACTGGGTCAATACCTTGCCAAACTTGGTCAAACTAGGTCACACCTAGGTTTTTAGGGCCATACGTTGCCTTACCAAGGTATTCTAGTTTATACTAGGCAAATACCCTATGTATTTGCCTTACCAATATCCTATTCACATAGGTAAAACCATTACTATGGCCTATTTACCTAATTACCTATACACTATCCTTTAGTAAAAACCAATACCCAAACTCAATACCCCATACAATATAACATAGGTATCTCCCATACCCATGTGTCAACCCATTACCTAAACCTATAGGCTTCCTAAACCTATATATTACCTAGTCAATCTAGGTAAAGCCATTACCTATACTCATAGGTAAAACAATTCCTATCTTGAAGTTACCTATACTTATTGTCCTAGTCCTCATCTATACATATTATCCTAAGGCCTCGTTTGGTTTACCGATTTAAGGAACTAGGAAAGGAAAGTTGTTCCTTTCCTTTGTTTGGTAACTACAAACTTGGGAATCAATTTCCTCACAAGGGGGAAATTGGAGGGAATATGGTTGCACTCATGACCCATGAGATTCATTTTTTCTCCTTCTTTTCCCACATTTATTACAAAAGTTATGACAAAAGTAACCACGAGTTATTGCTTATTTTACCATTAATGCTTAATTTACCATTGTTTTATTTTTGCTTTCCTTTCCTACACCAACCAAACAACGGAAAGGAAATGTGACAGGAATCCTACTTTCCGATTCCCATGGAAAATATAAAGGAATATATTTCCTTTCCGTAAACCAAACGAGGCCTAATAGTGTCAAAGTGTCCATGTATTGTCAAAGTGTTAAAGTATCAAAGTGTCACAGTGTGTGTCAAAGTGTCCACTTGTGTGTCAAAGTGTCCACGTGTGTGTCAAAGGGTCGTGTCTGTGTCGTATCAGAAAAAGGGAGATAGGGTTAGGGTTTACCGACACAGCGTTGGGGTTGGGTCGGGGTTGCCGGGACTGGAGTAGCGGCGGAGGAGACTGGTCGGGTTGGCGTCGACGAGGAATAGAGGGTGGTCGTCGAAGGGAGTGAGTCGGAGGAGGAATGGGGTCGTCGAGCAGGGGGTCGCCGCGGGCAGGGATAAGGGGATGAGCGGGAGATTAGAAATTTTGGGTAAAAAAGATGAAAAAACGATCGAGCCAGAACCCTATATGAAATGTTTTAGCGACGTCAGTTAAAGACGTCGCTAACCGTCGCTATTTATTAAAACCTGGCGACGTCATAAAAGAGGCATCGCGAAACGTCGCTGAATAAAAGCAGCGATATTTTGCGACTAGAACACGACATCAGTTGTCCAAAACATAATTTGTGTCGCTAACTGTCACTCAAACGTCGCTGATAGTGACGTTCAGCGACGTATATATAAAACGTCGCTAAAAGCACAGAACTTAGCGACATATTTATCTGGAGTCGCTAATTTCGTCGTCAATATGACTTATTTTGGTAGTGTATAAAAAAGAGTAAGGTGTTCCGTCTTAAGCATTACGGAAAAGCGTCATTCTTTGACTATCACCATCTGTTTCTACCCATTTCACATCTTTGGAAAAAGAACAAGGGGCATTTAGAGCTAGTAAACAAGAACTATCTCATCCACCTACAAGATTGACAGGATATGATATTTGGGAAGAGGTGGAGGATTTGTCGACTGTGGTAGAAGATCCAATATCGAACAATTATATCGAAGAATTTGGGCGTAGCCATAATTGGACCTAGCAAAGTATCTTCTGGGACTTACCTTATTGGTGAGACAATCTTATAAGGTATAATCTTAATGCCTTGCATATGGAAAAGTATGTGTTCGATAATGTCTTTAATACCATTATGGACATTAAGGAAAATACGAAGGACAATCCGAAAGCAAGACAAGACATAGCCGAGATACACAAACGTTCACAGTTAAACTTAGCACAAAGGGAAGCTAGTGGGTTTATGAAGCCAATAGTGTCACGCCCCGATTCATAGAGTCATTTATTCACATATTTTAGCTCTTGGAATCGATCGTCCTCGCTTGGGCGTGATGCCGTACAAGTCTGGTATTGCACTTGTACAAGGCAAAGATGGTACATAATCGATTATTCTTCAAATAGGAACACATCGCAGCGGCAGAAGCAGATAAATTGAATTTAATGAGGACAATCTTTCTTATGGAATAGAAGTACATCACTTCTTTATAGCAGCAGAGAAAAAGAGTAACTTGAAGCCACACAGAGATATGTAGAACTTTATTCTCTTTATTGATAATTGAAGAAGAGTACAAGACTTGTATTGAAGTACAATAATTACAGCACATCTCACTTTACATTGGAAACCAATTGAACAATGCTATACAGCTTATATTTGATATTTGGATACAATGAATTACAACTCGATATACCGACTTGGCTTACAATCTCACTGGTACAACTGATTACAATGTTCCATACATTATGCCCTTTATAAACAGAAGACATCATCTTGTGCAAGGAGAGCTTCTGTATGCGCAACAAATCTTCGATGCCGCGGAACCAATCCAACTAAACTTCGTGTGTAGAACATTCCAAGCATAAGCACCTGCCCACAAAACGTGGGTCAGCACATCATCTATTTACTGGCGAGCAGAATCCAACCCACTCGCATAAACCAACATTTTAGTGATCATTTAAGCATGCATTTATTAGAGTGATCTTTCTATTTGGGACCTAGCATCAGTTTACAGTTCATGGGCAATAATCAGAGTGAAGCATGTAAACATATTCTTAGTAGCATTCATGTGGACATATCATTTATCATTCTTGGTGTTATCATGCAAAGGCATCATTGAGGCATACTAGGTATTATCATGAAAAGGCATCATTGAGGCATCGTTAACATTAACATCTTAAACATGTTCTAATAGTTCTCACTTCAAGCATCACTTAGCATGGATGTTATGTTTGAGCACTATTTATAGCAAGGCATCTTTCTAGCATAATGAATTGAACATGTTAAGTAGGCAAGTTAAACCAACTTATACAATATCACAATTATGTGATTTCTTACCGATAGCCGACTCCTCGTACCTGCATCAAATACAGGTTATCTGATATACTTACTCTACCTGCACAAAACATTCATTAGCATGCATCCTGACTACATGGTCACTGGTGTTGTTAAACCATATGGACTCTTTTCATTTTATTTCATTTCAAGATAATGCGGTCAGCATAGTAGGTGGCGAGCCTCTATGCCACCCCGCCTTATCCGTGCTCCCATAGCACTCATCATTATTTCCTCCTAGGCCGAATCGGTCCCCAGGGCCCTAGGAACCGTTCGAGGAAATTATTACTCAAACCTTGTATACAAGTTGTCCATGACCATGCGAATGCGTGTCCGACTCGATTGTGAACATAATCGCATGGTAAAATATATTAAGGAAAGTAAAGGCAACAGTGCATCATTAGTCATATTCAATGACTTATTCATTTCATCATTTCCATCATTTCATTTGGTGATCTCAACGATCCCAGCTTTATCATTTCTCATTCATTGCTTCATTGCAACGTATCTCATATCATTCCTTTCTTAAGAGGAACTTAACATTCATTCATTTCATAGGGACATTTATTCATTCATTCATTTCTTATAAGGGACAGGCAACATTTTATATTCTTGCAACAGTTATACAGATAGTACATGATTCTAGTGTTTCATTCAGTTCATTGGTTCGATAGCATAGCCAGTTCATTTCTTATTCTATCATTCATAAGGCATCTCATTATTCAAGTGTCTACTTGTTCCAGCAGTGTTAAGCATAAGGGGCAATGTTATCCATTCATTCTCAGGCAGCGAATCACATTAACAGTTCAATGTGTTATACATTTCAATAATTCTCAACAAAAGCATCTCTATTATTCAGCAACTAACATAAGGGACATTTAGGGGCAGTTCATAGCATTTCAATACTTCATCTATTAAGCATGAAGGAGGAGGAAGGACAGTTCCACTCACCCAAAATTCCACTAAGCGTAGCTCCACCAGCGAGCCACGTTCCAATATACATTCCGTCTAGCCAGCTAAAAGAGACCGCATCAGTCTCAATTCTTCTCATTCCCAACATAAGTCACGGTCCAATATTCTGATCCCATCCAATAAGCCAACCAAATGCCTCGTACGGAGCGGGGCATTACATAATATACCACTCAGAAAAAGTTTCGTCCTCGAAACTTATGGAACAAGTCTTCCACAAGATTCACTTAATCACCATGAGTTTACTCATTCAGCTTCAAATCAATATTCATTTCAGCCCACTTGGTCATTTCAAAATATATATCCAACTGTACCATTTAAATCCATCAACGATTCGATCCGTCTATCTCTTTTTCAATTACTTGTAACTTTTCATTGATTCGCCAACATTTTCCTTGTATTTCTATCTCGGTCGCAACATATCACTTCGTTTGGATCCATACACATATTTTAGGCGTCCCCAAAACATATGCATTTCAGCCAAAGTCCGTGCTAGTACGATAATTTCTTCCCATAATGTTATCTCAGTCGCAACCAATCACTTCGGCTGGATCCATACACATATTTTAGGCGTCCCCAAAATATATGTACTTCAGCCAACTTCCATGTTAGTGCGATTCGATCAGCCACAATATAATTCTCTTTCCCAATCAGACTTAGTATCCTTTCAATTGACTTATCACTTTATTCACTTTGCCACAATCACTATTTTCCAGGCCACCACTTAACATCAGGGACAATCTCCATCCAAGCATAACATTTTCTAACATTCGATCAAGGGTCTAACTTAGAGCCAATCATATCAGGGTTCACAACAACAATCATTTTCCTTCCCAAATCCAACAACATTTTTCACCTAGGCAACTCATCTTTTCTATAAGACACAATCCGACGTCACCCACTATCGATTACCCGAGTCAGGGTATAATTCTATGCAACAGTCAAGGTTAACTTAGCTACCCGACTATAGGTACACTTAAGCCTTACCTTACGGTTGCAATTCCCACTTATAGCCGACATATAATCCTCAAGGGTCAAACATCTCTTAAGGCTCAAGTTGAAGCATACATTCCCTTAGGTCAATACTCATTATCGTTGTCTCTCATACAATGCCACAAGGTCATCCTATGGTTCTCCAATGGTCACCTATTATTCAGTCAGTCTCTAAGGTTAGCTACACTGATAGCTAAACTTAATCGTTCAGGTGACTTCCCTAGAGTGGATGGCTACTAGGGTTATACTAGTTTCTTATTCTTAAGGCCAACAAGCAACCAACAGTTCTAAGGAACTCTACCCAAACCTATGGGTTTTAACTCAGTCTGAATAACTAATCGCCAATTGGGCTAAGCCAGCAATTGGTAAATCAACAACTGGTCGCTAGGGTCAAGTCTATCTATTCAGGGTCTTCCTCAAGGAAATAATTCCCACAGAGGCTCATTCTAGACTTACCCAACAATCGACTAAGATCGATCTATCAACATTACGGTCAATTTCCAATCTAACATACGATTCTCATCATTCCAATAATCCATCAAGTAAATTCCTAATAATCCACATTTCTATTCAAATTCCTTTGTACCCACACGAACCCATAAGCCAATGCTAACTATTCAAGGGTCATCGATTCTGATAGTTTAACATAACTATGGAATCATACTATTCGGTCGGTATGACGAAGTCACACCACTAAGTCATAAGCCAACAATCTATATCCCAACCAACAATCATCTATACCGACATTATCCAACACGTTTGAAATTTCTCGTTTCCATTTGTTTCTCAATCATCAACTATCTTACGGCATTCTTAATCTCATGCAGTAATGGTCAAGTAGTTCATCCCATTCAATCCGACAATTTATGTATCACTTAACCATCCTCTAGGCAACAACAGTATTCGGAGTCACTACTTGTTATTTTTCTAGTACAATTCAATTCTTCAGCATCATGCATCTATGCAATGACTATCCTTTGGTGATCCAGATGGATTGACATCCATTACACCTTAGGGTCAAGGAACAAATCTCTAATATTCCTTTGATTCACCGACAATATTTTCAAACTTTTCAGCTTGGCAACCAACTTTGTATTAGCCACATTTAATTTACATCCAACCAATCGAAGTCAACATTCAGATGTTCTAAGCCATAATATTCTCTATCCAAGTCTATTTACCCGTAGCATACTAACTGTCTTACTAGCTCGAGTCATCACTCGACTAAACAATTTCTAACCAAGCCAACCGGTTACAATTTCTAGAATCTTGCTACCCAACATAGCATCACCGTCAGGGGACGCTCGAGTCATCTAGCAACAATACATGACTCCCAGCTAAGTCTCGGCACTACCCAGTACTCACAGATAGTCTCATTGCTATTCTATGGAAAGGGTCAACATACATCTCGTTCTGAGATGGTAGATGCAATATACCACTCAGAAATGAAGCCATCCTTAAACAATACCACTCAATTCTATTTCAGACATTCGTGATCTATGATGATCACAACACTTAGCCAACATCTCGGGGTCTCAATAGTATAAGCCAACATTCTTATGGTCTAGAAAGCAGTAGCCAGCACGCTTGAGTCAATTCACCAATTCTGTTGAACTCATCCATCAATTATTTCATTCACAATTCTTTCCCAGAATCACATGCAATTCTCACTAGTTGCAGCATACATCGCCACTTTTCTATATTCCCATATTTCTAACAGCATTCACAATATAGCATACTATGACATCGAGTCATTGTTGGGTTATTTGTGTCCAAACCAACAATAATCATTCTTTCAGGGGCATCACAATGTATATAGACTTATTGTATGGAATATCCAGTGAGCAGCCAAGAGGGTCAATGATCTTTCAGACACGAACAACATAGGATGATTACAGAGTAACAATAATATAATCGCGGAAGCAATCTTTGATTTAATCGCGGAAGCAACGTTGAGTGATCGCGGAAGCAACTTTGGTCAATCATCGATGCAACTTTGATTTGAAACGAACCAAAGAAGAGACCAAGGACGTAAAGCCGTGCTCTGATACCAATTTGTCACGCCCCGATTCATAGAGTCATTTATTCACATATTTTAGCTCTTGGAATCGATCGTCCTCGCTTGGGCGTGATGCCGTACAAGTCTGGTATTGTACTTGTACAAGGCAAAGATGGTACATAATCGATTATTCTTCAAATATGAACACATCGCAGCGGCAGAAGCAGATAAATTGAATTTAATGAGGATAATCTTTCTTATGGAATAGAAGTACATCACTTCTTTATAGCAGCAGAGAAAAAGAGTAACTTGAAGCCACACAGAGATATGTAGAACTTTATTCTCTTTATTGATAATTGAAGAAGAGTACAAGACTTGTATTGAAGTACAATGATTACAGCACATCTCACTTTACATTGGAAACCAACTGAACAATGCTATACAGCTTATATTTGATATTTAGATACAATGGATTACAACTCGATATACCGACTTGGCTTACAATCTCACTGGTACAACTGATTACAATGTTCCATACATTATGCCCTTTATAAATAGAAGACATCATCTTGTGCAAGGAGAGCTTCTGTATGCCCAACAAATCTTCGATGCCGCGGAACCAATCCAACTAAACTTCGTGTGTAGAACATTCCAAGCATAAGCACCTGCCCACAAAACGTGGGTCAGCACATCATCTATGTACTGGCGAGCAGAATCCAACCCACTCGCATAAACCAACATTTTAGTGATCATTTAAGCATGCATTTATTAGAGTGATCTTTCTATTTGGGACCTAGCATCAGTTTACAGTTCATGGGCAATAATCAGAGTGAAGCATGTAAACATATTCTTAGTAGCATTCATGTGGACATATCATTTATCATTCTTGGTGTTATCATGCAAAGGCATCATTGAGGCATACTAGGTGTTATCATGAAAAGGCATCATTGAGGCATCGTTAACATTAACATCTTAAACATGTTCTAACAGTTCTCACTTCAAGCATCACTTAGCATGGATGTTATGTTTGAGCACTATTTATAGCAAGGCATCTTTCTAGCATAATGAATTGAACATGTTAAGTAGGCAAGTTAAACCAACTTATACAATATCACAATTATGTGATTTCTTACCGATAGCCGACTCCTCGTACCTGCATCAAATACAGGTTATCTGATATACTTACTCTACCTGCACAAAACATTCATTAGCATGCATCCTGACTACATGGTCACTGGTGTTGTTAAACCATATGGACTCTTTTCATTTCATTTTATTTCAAGATAATGCGGTCAGCATAGTAGGTGGCGAGCCTCTATGCCACCCCGCCTTATCTATGCTCCCATAGCACTCATCATTATTTCCTCCTAGGCCGAATCGGTCCCCAGGGCCCTAGGAACCGTTCGAGGAAATTATTACTCAAACCTTGTATACAAGTTGTCCATGACCATGCGAATGCGTGTCTGACTCGATTGTGAACATAATCGCATGGTAAAATATATTAAGGAAAGTAAAGGCAACAGTGCATCATTAGTCATATTCAATGACTTATTCATTTCATCATTTCCATCATTTCATTTGGTGATCTCAACGATCCCAGCTTTATCATTTCTCATTCATTGCTTCATTGCAACGTATCTCATATCTTTCCTTTCTTAAGAGGAACTTAACATTCATTCATTTCATAGGGACATTTATTCATTCATTCATTTCTTATAAGGGACAGGCAACATTTCATATTCTTGCAACAGTTATACAGATAGTACATGATTCTAGTGTTTCATTCAGTTCATTGGTTCGATAGCATAGCCAGTTCATTTCTTATTCTATCATTCATAAGGCATTTCATTATTCAAGTGTCTACTTGTTCCAGCAGTGTTAAGCATAAGGGGCAATGTTATCCATTCATTCTCAGGCAGCGAATCACATTAACAGTTCAATGCGTTATACATTTCAATAATTCTCAACAAAAGTATCTCTATTATTCAGCAACTAACATAAGGGACATTTAGGGGCAGTTCATAGCATTTCAATACTTCATCTATTAAGCATGAAGGAGTAAGGAGGAGGAAGGACAGTTCCACTCACCCAAAATTCCACTAAGCGTAGCTCCACCAGCGAGCCACGTTCCAATATACATTCCGTCTAGCCAGCTAAGAGAGACTGCATCAGTCTCAATTCTTCTCATTCCCAACATAAGTCACGGTCCAATATTCTGATCCCATCCAATAAGCCAACCAAATGCCTCGTACGGAGCGGGGCATTACAAATAGTGTCATTCACATTAAGCATGAAATATAGATTGATAATATGCAACTGGATATCCATTTTACAATTTCCCGACAACTAGTATCAAATTTGTCTAGATGCATTGATATCAAAGAACGCAAACTTACAGGATGAAGAGTCACGACTGCCACATGTTCATGGAAAGGTTATTACATATCGCTTTCAGAGAGATATTATCTTCTGCTGTATGGATTCTATTGGTCGAGCTATCTATATTCTTCAGGAATATTTGTTCAAGTAAGCTGACAGTGTATCATATGGTTGAACTTGTGGAGAAGAATATCTTGACAATTTGCAAATTAAAGTCTTTCCTCCTGACTTTTTTGACAGTATGAAGCATCTGTCGATTCATCTATCACACAAAGCACATGTCGAAGGAACTATTCAATATCGATGGATGTATCCATTTGACATATCAATATAAGATCCATTTTGTTT
Organism: Iris pallida; assembly: GCA_029216955.1. Lineage (NCBI taxonomy): Eukaryota > Viridiplantae > Streptophyta > Magnoliopsida > Asparagales > Iridaceae > Iris > Iris pallida. The sequence goes on from JANAVB010025198.1 coordinate 842,883, forward strand.
AACAAATTATGTGTATTTTGTGCTCTAAATTCGTTTAAGTAATGTGTCTTTCTATATAGCTCCATCATCTTAAGAAGAAAGTCGGTAACAAAGCTCATGTAGAGGCTTCAATATGCAAAGTATATATTATCGAGGAGGTCTTAAACATTTGCTCAATTATTTTGATACGTACTCATGTCCAGATAAATCGGAATAAGGTTCCTAGGAATGACGAAGCCGTGGGAGATGGACGATACAATGGAGTGTCACGTCCCGATCCCAAAGGAATGTAGAGTCGCTAATCGGCGTGATGTCATGCAAGTCTAAGTTACGCTTGCACAAGGCTAGAACTTATACAATAAAAAATAGAGTAAATCAACAACAACGCAACAGAACTTTGAATGCAAAAAACCAAATTATAACACAATGATACAAGAAACACAATCTCTTTATTAATAACTTTGAATCTATTGCAAGCCTCTTAATAGCTTTCTGATACATGTCATTCTTAGCTTATATCTCTCTTGAACTCTAAAGAATTACAATGATATCCTTCCATACATTACATCCCTTTATATAGAAAACCATCTCTATGCATCTCCTTCTTATTTTCGAATCCTGAGGATGAGGATATCTGCTATCGCTTCGGAATATCCAATAGAACATCTAGCACCTGCAGAAAAACTGGTGGGGGATCAGTAAATCGTTGCACTGGTAGGAAGACAAAGGCTACACTCTCTGAAATGATCACTAGGTAGTCATGTGAGAAAACATTGATTTATTAGTGATCTTTCTATCTTTTACCTACGTCCATTTCATGCAATACATGATAAAAGTCGGGTTACTTCTTTTGAAAACATAATCAAAAATCCATATTTTATTTTCCATATTTTATTTAAGCTTACGATAGGATTAATTCCATGCATAATATCAATTCATTTCTATTCAGACATGTACAACATATTTCATAAGCCATAATCATTTCTTTAGGAACATTAGCAATAACATATAATTTAGCACTCTTTTTCTTATGAACAATTAGCAGCATTCTAGGTAACACGATTCTTCTTATTGAGTAGAACGACAACATTTCATGTGAAATATGCTATTCTTAGGAACAGTTTTATGAAAAGAAACATAAGAAATGCAATTATCACTTATGTAGGGATTCTTATCCATGGTTAGGGCTACAAACGAGCCAAGCCGAGCCAAGCTTTTGTAAGCTTGAGCTGGCTTGACTAGAATTAATCGAGCTCAAGCTCAAGCTCAAGCTTGATAAATTTTTTATTTTAGAGCTTGAGCTTGGCTCGAGCTTGTTTATATTAATCTTGAGCTTGGCTTGGTTTGAGCTCGAGCTTGGCTTAATAAGCAAGCTTGATAAACAAGCTTGTTAAGCTTGATTTCAAGCTCGCTCAACTTTATTTCAAGCTCATTAAGCTTGATTTCAAGCTTAACGAGCTTGATTTCAATTTAGTTAGGTTTGAATTCAAGTACCTGTAATATTAACAATTTATTTATAAAAATTTAATTAAAAAAGTTTCTTAATATCAATTATTAAGGACATATAAATATATAATGCAGACATATATATATATAATTAGAATTCAACAAAGAACAAACTTGCTTCTAAACAAGCTCCTAAACGAGCTCCTAAAAGAGCCCGCTCGCAAGCTTATAAACGAGCCAGCTCGCAAGCTCAAACAAGCCGAGTACTTCTAAGGTTGAGCTTGGCTCGTTTATTAAACGAGCTTGAAAATGAAGCTTGAGCTTAGCTTGTTTAATAAACGAGCTTATATCGAGCCGAGCTTTGAGCAGCTCATGAATGGCTTGGCTCATTTGCAGCCCTACCCACGGTCGGCCATCCATCCTTGCACAAGACACAGATTAGAATAATTTTATATTTATATTATGAGTTTCCTGTAATTCTTTGTATTATTAGGATCACAATAATCATTACATATGCATGCGACCTGATTAGCAGTTGTGACTCAAGGTTTAGTTGTGCACTAATACATGCACATACCAGCAGCTTTGACTCATAGTTCAACTCTTCACTAGTTTTCGCTCATATTAGCAGTTGTGACTCACGGTTCGGCTCTTCACTGATTTACACACATACTAGCAGCTGTGACTCATGGATCATCTCTTCACTTACCAGCACCTATCTATATGACAGTCCATGGGTTACTTCCCATGATTAGCAGTTCCGACGTACAAGCCCATCTCACAAATAGATATGACACCCCCTAATCGAGAGGACTTCTAGCCTCAGGGTACGAAATCCCTTCCTTGTCAAGCACCTACCAATGTCCGAAGAACCAATCAAGAGACTATATATTGTGCACAAGTTGTCTGAGACCGATGCATAATATGCATTCTATCAAATAAAAAACTTCTAAGAAGCAATAGTTTATCGATAAGCGGACATTTCTATCTTTTCTCTTTTCCTTTTCTATTCTTTCAAGTAACACATGTGCTTTTTATACGATTTGATCATTTCAGCAAACTATAAGAAATATGTGATCATTTCTACTTACACAAGTATAACAACATTGTGGCATCATTAAACATGTATTTCAACTCTTGATAACATACGATTTAGGAACATGCAAACATTCTATTTTCTTCTTATTAAGCATGACAATGGTTCTTCAATTATAGTGACAACCTACTTTAGCATGCAATCATATCATCTTGACTTAACATAACAAAGGTTCTTTTATTACGCAAGCATACTTTCAATCTTACGTATTCTTTATTAGGGATAAAAGAATCAGAAAGTGAAGTCCTTGTCCACTCACCCATATCAATCGTCTTCGTAAAGGCTTTCTCTCGAGCCAACATACTAATTTCTCTTATCTATATAGTGTATTCGCAGAGCGGGGCACTACATAATTATTCCCAAAGAAAAAGTTATGTCCTCCAAACTTTAGGAGAAACGATATCCATAGCAGTGATAGTCCTCATCCTTCGCCATTATATTACCAGGGGATGGATTATCTCCTTGATCACGAGACCCCTCCAGCCCCTCGTCGGTCGCAGACACCTCCACTCTGCCAACGGCTACAGGCACCTCCACTCCGCTATTTGTTCTATACCACACCACTCCAGTATCAACATCCATACCCCTACAACGTTCGATGTAGATCCAACCACCCCATCGTATGTTCGTCCACCATATACTTCAATGGGTCCTGCCACCCCATCTGTAGCTATACGATGAGTCCCAAAGTATCCTGACTTATAGTATGATGCTAGTGGTCGGTATATTTACCGACTGAATGGTCGTCCGACACCACTAGAGAGATCTAAGGGGTAGTTTATACAAGAGTTTTGGCCCCTTACCACGAGCTATAAGTAATTATGGTTTAAAATTTAATATTATTTTATATGCTTTATTTATTTATTCAACTACATAATTGGTTATTATTCATAATTTTTTTGGTTTTTTCCTTCTACTACTACCTTGGCACTTGGGAAAATCATTAGGAGAAACTTCCATAGCCCCTACATTAACTTCTCTCAGGTGTCGTCGAAGAAGACGTACATATGGCTTGATCAGATGAAGGCATATTTAAAATTTTATTTTATTTAGTTTGTTTATCTGTTCATATTATTTGTTATTTGAATTTGTATATCAGAAAATCTAACGGTGGCCCGCGCATCGATGCGACAATCAGAAAGACATATCGGAGTGCATGTAGCAAGAAGATATGGGATGCAAAGAATGATTGAAAAGAATGGTGGTTGTTAGAAAGGGCAAGAAACCCTGGACCCGGGACAATTTTTGGAGCAGATGCAGAAGCAGCTTGAGACTCCTGAGTTCAAAAAAAAGTCCGAGCAAGCGAAGAAGGCACGATCTCGTGCGGGTCTGCATACTGGTGGATCGATCCCTATTGCTATGCACCATCGACATCTAGTAAGATAATTCGAAGTATTTAAATACTTTTATTATATAGTTTAATAACATTAATCATCAATCTGTTGGAGTGGGTGGGGTTTCCAACCTATATGGAAAATACCCAGAGTCGGATTGGGTATTCCTATATATAATAGAAATAGTTCAATAGACTTGGATTGGGTATTTTTATATATAATAGGAATATCTCAATGGAGTTGGATTGAGTATTCCTATATATAATAGAAATACTTTAATGGTTTAGATTGAGTATTCCTACATATAGTAAAATACCTCAATTAGTTGTGGGTTTGAGGCTATATATACTAGGTGTTTCCTCACCATAAAATATATCTCAAAAAGTAAGCAAGAGTGCTTTACAATATTTGAGAGAGAGAAAGAATTGAAGACTATTATGAAGGAGAGATCGCTTCGAATAATTGTTCGACATCTCTTGTTTTTCGGAGTCCATAATCAAATTTTCTTCTTTCAAGTGAGTTATGGTGATCCGTTTGGATCGGTAGGAGCTTGTAGAGGGTGTATTCTCTTTATTCTATTAGTGGAGGTTCTTCAGGGTTGGACTTCGATCGTCCTGTAGTTTTTTCTATCTGGGTTTTCTACATCAAAAGTTTCTATGTCTGCGAATCGACGCCCATAAATTGCCCTACTTTCGCCACTAAGTCGTCACTATTTTTAAATAGCAGCATTTTGGCGATGGATCATGCCATCGCTGAACTCCTGAACTTTTGTAGTAGTATTCTGTTCGGTTTGAGTTGTAATATGGTTCAGTGAGAGGACCACCAGTACCCTCAGTATTCTAGTCTGTAGATGCCGCTTTTTTTTATAAATACATTCATCTTATTCAAAAATTATATGTTATAGAGTATATTAAATATAAATTTTATTTAAAGATATACTTTAGGAAGTATAAATATACGCCTTAAGAAGATATTAAACTAGTTGTGTGTCTCATTTACCCTCCCTCCGCTGCCACCATGCTACCACCTGCCTCCTTTACTCCTTCGTCCCCTCCCATAAAGCACTTTTCCAGCATGGCATCCTCAGCATCCTCCTCTGCCTACTCGAGTCCAGATCCAACAGACTACCAATGTCGTCTACTCTATCACCTCCGACCCCTCCAAAGCCTACGTCGTCGTCTCTGCCTACGACGGTGCCCTCGTTGTTGCATGAAGCTCTGGTAACGGATCCCCATAGTCCAAGCTCTTCTTGATTCCACACTAGGTTAACAGACGAGGACTTGCATGTCCTAGTGAAAATGCACCTCCAATCGAGCTGCACCCAAATGTAGCTTTGCCTGATATCGCCTCACGCTACCACATGATTATATATATATATATATATATATATATATATATATATATATATATATATATATATACATGAAAATATATATATATATATATATATATATATATATATATATATATATATATACATGATTTGGATCCAACGGTCACAACTTATATGCAGGTGCTCTGCATTGAGAAAAATCACCATGAACAAAATAAAAATTAGGGAACCCTAATTCCAAGGTATCGTTCTACTTGTGGGCCTTAGTCGAGATACATGAGCATGTCATAGGTCTTTACTAGTCTCTGGGGATCTATATGCTAGCACGCTAACTCGAGAAAACTAAAGAATAATTACTAGTTGCATAAGTCATTCATCAATTCAAAAATCCTGCGAGTATCTCAAGAGGTACACCCGTGCTGTACTCTATGTATGCTAATTGTAAAAAACTCAAAAAAACTTGCCAAACAAAAATACATGAATATAATCAAAACACAATATCGTGGTCGAGAGCTTGATCCACGAGGATCACGGTATACCATCGGTTACATGAATTCATGCATTAAGGTAAAATTTATTATCTTGATCAAGATACTGAAATTACGCATCACAAAAAAAAACATGATAAAAGTATAAATTACATACACGTATTTTTATCAATACTGATATCGAAAGACGAATGTTATAGGTGGCGGGTCACGATAGTCACATAATCGTATCGCAGTTATGTGGCACCACAAGTTGGATTACTTGGTAATTACATAGGGTATGGGTTAGGGGTGTTACAAGGTGAGTTAAATCATCACCAATTGTAGTCTGTTCTGATCCTGACTTGTGCACTTAACTGCATTTGTTAAAATTTAGTTGAATGTACTAGTTTTATGAACCCGACAAACAAACTCGTAACTGATGAAACTTGGTTCCTCTATATAGAGATGCTATAGTTTAGTATGAGATAAAGAATAAATAATTCCACCTATATGCTCTCCTGAACAACTGATAGACATGAGCATCATGTTAGTTTGTTACAGCAATGTGATAGAAACGCTATACTAGTTTAACAATAGTGATTGCTACAAAAGCAAGCCAACAATGAGCTTCCAGAAGTTCATCCTTGAACTTACTGATTTCCTGGAAACAATTGACAATAATCTTGAATTATTTTGAGCACTAGCAATTTTTATCACCCCATGTTTGCAAAAACAAAAGTTTTCCGAGAAAACTTAACTAAACACTAAGAAAGAAAAGTACAAGAGTACAATTTGATTCTGGAGAAGTACAACTATAGGAATCTGATCAAAGTATGATCACTTTATCCCTTGGACGATGCGATGTCGGAGAAAAAAAGCTATTGAACGTGCTGCGGTAGTGATAGAGAAGTGCCGAGAATTATTATCAAGTGACAGTGATCACTAATGATCCCCTGAGAAGTGATTTGGAACTCCTTTTATAGAGTTTTAAGATAACTGCCAGGCAGTTACAATGATTGGTGCACAGTACAAAAGTGTGTTGATTTGTGCACTGTTTGGTGTACCATGTACTGTTTCACACATTTGTACGAACGGTTAGCTTAACTGCATAGGACATATGGTATTCTGCGAGTGAAATGTGCTTGGTCGTGGGTAGTGTTGTGTGTACATTATTCGATATTAGTGACATGCGTGCCACGTCATCTTTAACTGCTTCTAGATGATAGTTGACTGATTGGCGCCAGTTGATAAATGGTGTATACTGTCGATGGGCGCCAATTATGGAATACGTTGAGCATTGATTATGTGCAAAATTGGTCACTTTATGCCAATGATAAATGGCACAAAGTAACAGACAGTTATTATTATGATGGATCTGACACAATCCTTCTCGAGCGCCATGCGCTCGGGATTGGAAAGGATTTTTCTCGACTGTTACATTGTTAGTCATTATGACTGATGACTCAGCTTCTCGAGGAAGCTCTCCATGTAGCTGCCTGCTCTATCTGATGTCCAGCGCTAATTGATGACAAGCACCCTTTGAATATTGGGCGCCATTTGATAAATAGTACTATGTACTATCTGTAAATAGTGTTATGTACTATTTTAATATATTTTTTAGAGCTTCTACAAGACCCCTTCAAATTTTAAAATCTTTGAAATTTGAAATACTTTGAATAAGAGGCGTTTCAAAAGATTTTGCATGCGCACAGAATCCCAACCGACCCACCATTTTGTACGGGATTTGTGCAGCCGTTACATATAGATTTTGGCTATAAATAGTCCATTGAAAGGAGAGAGAGTTCTTCTATCAGAAATTCTCTTCCAAGCTTCTTCTTCCTTAGATTCTTCGAAGGTTTCTTCAACCAAAATTAATGGCGCCAAAGAGATCCGCAACGGAGAAATGCAAAAATGTTTCCGGAGCTTCGTCGCGAGCTCCATCACTGAAGGCGCTAAGACACGCGCCACTGTCGACGAGAGATAAAGAGGCTAACCCTGCCCTCGAAGGTAAAGGATCAGTCAGGAAGGATGAACCATGGCCAGCGCCGTTCGTTTACAGCACAAACCATAACCAGCGCCAACCGCCTCTTTCAGAGTATTGGTTGGCGCTGCGCCAATTTCATAATGCGCCACCTCTTTCAAAGTGTTGGCCAAAATACATCAGTCATGAATCGTGTACTCTTTGTTTACTCAAAGTACGTGGCGTACTTCGTTTTATGATTCGAAAAATAGTGCACATATTATCATATTGCACGAAACAGAACTGATTGATGCATGTACAAATCACGGACTGTCATATTTGTATGCATAAACTAAGAACTGTCATACTTTATGCGCAAACTAGGGATTGTCATACTGCATGTGCAAACTAGGAATTGTCATAGTGCATGCACAAACTAGGAACTGTCATACTTCATATGCAAACTAGGGATTGTCATACTGCATGCGCAAACTAGGAACTGTTAACATTCATAAACTAGAAATTGTCATACTGTATATACAAACTAGGAATTGTCATACTGCATAAACAAACTAGGAATAGTCATGCTACATGTGCAAACTAAAGACTAGAACTCTATGTTTTACGACATCCATGATTTGTGCAGAGCTAAAAATCACTTAAATTATCTTAATTTGTAAGAATATTTCTTCATGATTTTAACGCTTATTTTCTTTTTGCAGTTGACCTCAGGGAATACTCCAATGCTAAGATACTGGCTTCTGCTTTTCGTGTATCAGAATACCAGGAAGACCTGTCACATATCTCATTTCTGCAGTTTGACCCTAACGAACCGGCTACCAGGCAAGCTCTCTTAGAGTCCCAAGATGAAAGGACTTTGCTATGCTTAATGAATGGTGAACCTTTCCTATTTGTGGATCAGGTTTCTCATAAGAAACCAGCTTTTTTATTTGGTGAGGCCATTGATAATGCTTCTTAGCCCAAGATGAAATAAGAATCTTGGGCCTTCAAAAGAGGAGATAGACTGGTATATCTCTCAGATATGGCGAGGAACCTGTCTCTGTCTCAATAAGCCCATGCTAGCTATCCTCGAAAAATGTCATGGGATATAACTCCGTTCCAACAGGCTAAGGTTGGACGGATATATTACAGATTTAGGAACCAGGGAAGAGACATTTTCTTCAGTTCTTCTGCGAAACACAACACGCACCTAAAAGGTTTAAAACCAAGTTATGTGTCAGCCGAAGATTCATCTTTGATGATACCGGTCAGAATGCCCTTCTTTGCCAACACCTATGCTGCAGCAGGAGGAGCGTATCATGCCCCAAAGCCAAGGTGACAGGTTTGATGCATCAAGACATTAAGCGCTAGAATTAACTCTCAGTATGGGCTATAAACAATTTCAAGGACAAATTGCTTGAGTTGGGGCTATATGAAGCTGTCTTGACCACCTCTTATGGCATCCACACCAACTCAAACATATTCCTAGCCTTGGTCGAGAGGTACAACAACAGAACTAGCACTATCGATACTCCCCATGGGGAGATAGGCTTTGTCCTACATGAGATACAGTTTTTGTTGCATCTGCCAATGGGTGAGAACCCATATGAAGAGTATGTGCCAGCTGAAGAAGAATTGGAGGCTCTGTCCAAGGAGAACTCCCATATGGTGGCAGTTTTTGATGAGCTATATGTCACTTCCTGATATGCACTTACCTCTATAAGATCAAGGCAGCTGGGACACACTATACGTCCAAGTAGTTGTTATACATTTTCTTGGGTCATGCCATAGAGACCAAGGTGCAGGAACATTTGGAGTGTAGGCATCATTTCTTTGAGCTACTCGACAGCCAGACAATCGAAAGACTGATAGAAGAGTCCGAATATATTGATAATAAGTTAGAAGAAGACTGGCATGGTTATACTGCTGGCACCCCTATCGAGTCTTATATAAAATAAGGTGGTATAACCATGTCTTGGGAGGCTACCCTGGCAGGCTTCCTCTCTCTTTTGTTATGACGGTTCGTGATTCCCGGAGCCAGCACGGTCGATCGCATCCACCGAGGCGTGTTGTTTACTTCAGTGTGTCTGGTGTTCGGATATAGGATAGATATCCTCTCTTCCATGACGAGTCGACTGAATGTGGGTCTCCATGCATTCACGACAAATATGATAGTGAAACCTGATACTTGAGACAACTTTCCTCGTACCGAGATGCCATTTACTTATTTGTTCAGCTGGTTGATATTACATCATCCCACTCCGATGGATCCAGCCCTCGGTGCTACTGGAGGAGACTTTATCGATAGATATGCCACATCCTGATGGACTCTTTGACTGTAGAAAGGCACTGAATATGGGCTCCAACTGGAAGTTCTTTTGCGTCACTTCTCCACATGGATATGAGAGCTTCCCGGCTCCTCTCATGGATCTATAGCCAATTGATACTCGTCCACCTCCAGCAGCTTTCTCTTGGTTAAAGATGATCAGACCGTTCCATCGGGTGTATCGGTTCGAGAATGAATGCTATCTAGAACCATACTAGCCTAGCCGATTTGCTCGTCAGTTCGGCTACGACCAGATGCATGTCGGGAATGCGACCACTTGCCTTTAAGCCTTCGGGCATTTGATCGAAGAGGCCCGAGTATGGAGATACTACAGTGCGAGAGGAACTAAAGTTGTATTTACCATACCCTTTGTAGTGCCCCGTCCCGCAAAGTCAATCGTTGGAATCGAAACGCCGACGGGGTTCAGACTTAGCCTTGCAACGGCTGCTCAAAGGCTCGCTCGGTCGAGGCGACTCCTCGCTCAGGTGGGGTAGTTTCGATGAACTTGCCTCATCTTAGCCTGCACTTAATAACTCGCATGTTTTCAACTTGCACCAGTAGGCTAATATAAAAGCTACGAACGCACATAGCTAAGGGAATAATCCCAACCCGTCGGAATGTCTTAGAACTTGGAAAAGGTCCCACGATCGTCTTAGAAGTGTGTTCAGCGTGCTTTCAAATGACACTCAATCCTTCGTTCCCGTGGCTTGGAAGAAGGAAGTTGGCTTGAGTTGGTAAGTTGCCCCGTGTTACGCCCCAATCCTGCAGAGTCCTTTCGTCCTCGCTTCGGGCTCTTTGGAACCGTTCGTCCTCGCTAAGGCATGATGCCGTACAAGCCTAAGTTATGCTTGCATAAAGCCAAGACCTGAAGCAAGATAAGATAGACAAGATTGACAATACGCAGCGGAACGTATCGCAGATAATTGAAGCAACAGCGGACATTTTTTAGAATACAAGCATTGAACGCAATGGTAACAAGAAACAATTCTCTTTATTGATTTTATATGAACAGATTACAAGCTCTGGATTCTCTCTGATATAATGTTACAATCTCTCAGAACTTTACAAATTACAATGATCCCGTTCCCATACATTACATCCCTTTATATACAAAACCAACTCTTGCAACAGATGTCCATCTCTTGGCATCTTTTCTGATTTCTGGCTCATGAGGATGAGACACAGGCTATCGCTTCGGACTATCCTTCTTGATGCATAGTACACATGCATGCAGACTGATGGTGGGTCAGTATATCAGCATACTGGTGATTGTGAACAAAGAGCTACATTTGTCTGAAACGATCACTGTTCATTTAGTAAGAAAATGTTTCTTGTGATGTGATCTTGCTACTTTTTACCTATGTCCATTCCATGCATACAGAGTCAATTTATATCTCTTTTTGAAAATATCTTTGAAAAGCCAATATTTCAGTTCATTTCAAGCATACAAAGGACTAATCATTTCAAGAACGATGATTATTTATTTGTGCGGTACGCAGCGTATTTCATGAGTATATTATTTCTTTTGTTCGACTAACGGTTAGGGTCAATGACAAGCATGCTACATTATCTTTTCTTTAGTGGAACATATCATTCATGGCAAAAGGTTAATCTCTGCAAGCATTTATATAGGAACTTAAGCAACACATGTACATCACTTTATAGTGACTCTTACCATAGCCGACGGTCCTTCTCTGCATAAGACAACGATTAGCATAAGCATAATACATATCGGCACCCGTGTAGGACCATTTGCAATAAACATACCGGCACCCATTTTCATATGGGGCCCTCTGCGATAAATATACCGACACCCATTTTCACATGGATGCCCACTGCGATAGACATACCTATACCCATTTTTACATGGATGTCCTCTGTGTTAGACATACCGACACCCATTTTCACATGGGAGCCCTCTGTGTGATTCTCTTTTCTTTGATACAGAGCCGAAGCTCCTAGATGTTTTATCTCTTTATAATACGTATAAGTTCGTCTGTACATGTTTGGCATTTAGAAAATCTTGAGTGACAAGCAATTACAAATTTGTTAGAATATAACAACAGTTCTATGCAGATATAACATGGCATTCTACCTTGAAAGCATACATGTTCGGAGCGTACAAGCAATCTCTTCTCTTTGTTTTTAGCATGGCAACAGTTCTTTTTATTAAAGGCAACATCTCTACTTTAGCATACAGGCATCAGTTCGTTTCTTATTAGCATACAACAATTCTTCTTAGCATACAGGTTAACTCTTTTCTTGCTCTTAGCATGGCATATGTGAAATATCTTATAAGCATACACAAACGTCACCATCTTATTATTAGCATGACAAGGTTCTCTTAATCAAGGCAACATTCATTTCTTAGCAAGGCAACATGTGATTTCTCTTAAAGCATACTCGATGATTTACCATCTTGTTATTAACAAAAGTATTCAATCAAAAACTCAGATTCTTATTAAGGCGTAAGCGAATCAACAAATGAGACTTCATCCACTCACCCAGATCAATCGTCTTCTGTTGCAGAGCTAGCAATCTGATCTTTCTGTCTATCTAGTGCCTTCGCGGAGCGGGACACTACATAATTACCCACCGAAAAGAAGTTTTGTCCTCGAAACTTAAGGAGAAACTTACGATATCCTTCGCAGCGATAGTCCATGTAGTGCTCCGACCCGCAAGATGCCTTATGATTGATGTTTGGTTCGATGAAGCCTTGTTGTACTTGGGAATATGCGAGGATCGCTTGGAAGGCTACGCGATCGTGGCGGGAATCGTCCTATGAATGTGAGTAGTGTTGAACCCTTCAAAGATCCTTTAGCTTCACGCTTAAAATAAAGGATAGAGTGCTATGTTTCTTATTGTGTTGCTCAATAACACCTTGCATGGAATTTGGAAAGATAATGAAAGATAACAATCACCTGAACGTAAACTGTTGTGGCTAAATGAATTGTATGCTTGTACGATGTTGCGATGAATTACATGACAGTAAAGGCAAAGTCCCAAATACTTGGGCGGTGAGTATATCGAGCTTTGGCTCAATGAATAGATGGCAAAACAGATGTTAAGACCCAAGAACTGGGCAGTGAGTACGCTTGAATTATATTCCAATGAATGTATGCTAAACAGATGCTAAGTCAAAGGAATTGGACGGTGAGTACATTAAGTTTGGTTGGAAAGATGTATGGTATCAAAGATGTGGCAAAAGGATTGGATAACAATATTCTATTATCATGTCGTCGATGTAGAATGTTGATTATTCCAAGACCCTGATTTGGGCAGATGATAATGTGAGCATTGGCTCAAGGCAAGATGGCAATATGAATGAGAATGGTGGCTGAATTACTTAGTTTTTTTTATCATGCATTATATATTTTCTTCCTAGATAAGTTGCATATAGTTGCATGGTCATGGACAACTTGTCGACAAGGTGGTTTCTCGAACGATATTCCTGGGCCATGGAACCCGGTTCGTCCTGGGGGAAACCAATGCTGAAGTAGTAGCAGTGCTGAAGTAGTAGCACGGTATACAGGACTTGCAGTGGGGCTAGCTACCTGCACTGGCAAGGGTGCTGTATACCTGTAAGTCGGTCCAAAATGGCGTGTTGCCAGTGACCTTCATATAGATAGGTCTGGTGCTAATGATGTCTTATGCAGGCAGAGTAAGTTATTACTCAAATACAGGAAAGGATGTCGGCTGTTGGTAAGAATCACCTGAACGGTGATATTTATATTGAATCATGATATTGTTCCTAACAATGTCTTGTGCAGGCAGAGTAAGTATTATAAATGTATATGGATGGCTACACGACCATGGGTAAAAATCACCAAAGGGTGATAACAGTATGCTTTAAATTATGTTGGCTATGAGGATTGCATGCTTTATTTCTTGTTGGTTATAACATGAAATTGACTCTAAGGCAACGAGAAAGACCACTGTTAATAATGTTCTGTAACATGATTACTTAGTGTTGTCTTCTTAGGTGAGTTGGGCCAACACCGCTCGCTAGCACATTAATGATGTACTGACCCACGTTGTGGGCAATATTACAGGTGTTTGCTTGGGGGAAATCCTGTGAATCAGTGCTTGGCATCAATGAATCGGATGGGTGTGCAGAAGCTCTTCTTTCATGACGATGTCTTCTGCTATACGGGACATACTGTATGGAACAGTGGAACTCAGTTGTACCAGTGAGATTGTAGCCAAATTGGCAAGTTCATGGTAAAGAAGTCGGTATATTCAGTTGTAGCCAAAGGGCAAGTGTATACATTCAGTTGGCTATTCAAGAGTCTTGTAATCAATTATAAACTCTGTATTCCACTGCAAGTCTTGTAGTCAATTGTAAACTCTGTATTCCGCTGTAACTATTGTAATCCATTATGATTATCAATAAAGAGATACATTTTTTTCATATCTTGTGTGACTTCAATTTATCTGCTTGGTTTGCTGCGTTCTCGATGTTTTCTGAGAAATACCAGGAACTGTAATGGTTTTGCCTTATACAAGTGCAATCTAGACTTGTACGGCATCATGCCCAGTGGCTAGTTTTCGATCCTCCGGGATCGGGGTGTGATATAATGGTATCAGAGCACGGCTTTACGTCCTTGGATTCCTATTCGATTTGTTTCGAATCAATGTTGCTACTAAGATGATTCTAAGCTGCTTCCGCGATGATTCAAAGATTGCTTCCACGATTATTCAAAGTTTCTTCCACGGTGAATCAAAGTTGCTTCCGTGAATACTTAAAGTTGCTTTCGTGATGAAATCAAAGTTGCCTCTATGATGATTCATAGTGCTTCTGCGATTATTCTGTGTTGCTTCTAAACTATTCTAAGTTGTTTCCTTGACTGAAAGTCCGTTGATCATTCTAACCTCTTACTGGGTGTTCCATACAATAAGTCTAAATATGTGGGCTGTGATATGTGTGCTTTGTTGAATTTCTAAAAAATACCAAAAAGAATAACAATGATGTGATGTGATAATAAGTTTGTGATATATGCTGGATGTCTTATATATGGGATTCATGGAGTCGATTATTATGCAGCAATCGATAGTAGGTGATGGTATGGTATATTGGAACAGAATGTGCATGGATTTCAGTGAATGGGAATCGACAGAATCTTGATCGATATTTGTGGTCAGCATAACCACTACAGGATGAATTGTCCATATTGGACGTTGGTTTGATGCGAGGGAATATTGAGTTGGGAGTGGCTTGAGCTCTAAGTGGTATATTACATATACCCTTGTCGTGATAAGATGTCCCTTGACCCCTGATGTGTTTATGATTTTGTGATTTCTTTACCTATAAGGTATTGGGTGGTATCGAATCGTAGCTAAGATTATGATTGATACATGTTGGCTAGGTGTGTTCCTTGATTGTTAAGTTGGATGACCCGTCGTGAGATTTTGATGTGTTCAGATAAACCATCGCTAGACCTTGTTGGTTAGCATTAAGTTGGGTAATATGAGAATTGAGAATATGAAATGAATGCCTTGGTTGGGAAGGAAACGAATTTTAGATTCAGGCGAAGACTTGGATCAGTTGGATAAAAAGGATTGTAGGCTTGGTAATGATGGTGTGGTGTTGCTATTGAAAGATCTTACGAGAAAAACTAAGGACCGAATGTTGAATGATGTTGGAATTGAGTAAAAGAAATTGCATGCTGGATATCGACAGAATTGATGGTAATGTTAGGCGCTTATCGGGATGTGCGAATGATTTAGAGATGTAGAGAGTGCATCAATGACCGAAAAGATTGAGAATGGGATTGAGGAATAGATGATCTTAGCACGATGTATAGTTGGGCTTGAGAGAATTTGATATGTCCCGAATTAACAAGTTATGACCCTTAACTATTTGGAGGCATAGAGAATGGGTACTTATCCCTTAATGCATGAAAGAGTAGATGTCCCTTACGAGAGTCGAATGGCTGGGATACAAATAAGTATCGAGGTGCAGCGATATGTAATAAACCCGGTCGGTAGATGTTGTCGCATAAATAACAAGTTTGGAGGAATATAGAATTGTTGGATTATGACTTAGATAATGAGTTATGTCATATCCATTAAGATGATCGATATACGAATGCTAGATGATTGGTGATATAGAGATTGGATCGGTGCATAAATAGTACATCTTCTTATGGAATCATAAAGAGATGATACAAAACGAATATTGATGGCTAACGTGAATTGCTAAGAGATGACCGTGTTGGTGCTAGAAAATTTATAAGTGATGCCTCGAAAGAAATACGATTATGTAGTTGCCTTATTTTGTTGGTTAAGAGAGTACAGACCGTATCGATAATCTAAAAATGTGGGAAACGAATGTATCACGAAGAGACCGTAGAAAAGAGATCATAAGTGATAAACTATTGAGATAGCAATGTCAGATGATGAATCGAAATAGTTGACCCGATTGAATAGACAATTTGAGTACGATATGAGGATATAAGTTGGATTGAACAAGTGATGCAATGTCTATGCAAGTGGAAATTGAAAGTTTGGATATTCGATTGATAAGTTTTATATAATAGCTTCGGGATTGACCCATAAGAATTGTTGGATAGAACTGTCGGATAGATTTTTGTCGGTTGCGGGTAAGTCTAGAATGAGACTTCGTTGGGTATGGCCCGAGTATGAGTACGGGTAGAAAGACTTGATCCTAGAATGTCAGTTGGTTGCATAGAATGTTGGTTGGTTGCCTAGAATGTCGTTTATTTGCCTAGAATGTTGGTTGGTTGCTTAAGTTTCAGATTGGTTGGCTATGTTCTTCAGTTGTTCGTGTTGGGAATAAGTTCATAAGATTGGGATGGTAGCCCATGTCCCTAAGTTGGTCAGACCATAGAGTTGCCCTATGATGAGAATTGGTTGCCTCTAAGATAAGAGATAAGTATGTCCCTGATAGCTACTCATCTCATATGAGCTAGCAGAATGTTGGTTTAGCTTAGATTAGCTGACCATAGAGACTTGACTGAATGCTAAGTTGACTGTTGGAAAACCGTAGGATGTCCCTATTGATGTTGCGTGAGTATATTCAGAATGTGTAAGATGTGTTGGCAGGTAGGCTTCGGAATGGAATGGATATTTGGGAAATTTGATGTTATAATGTTGGATGAGATGACGGATCATGTTAGTTTCGAAATTTGGTTGCCTTTGTTAGAGTGCTGGAAATTGCTAAAAGCTGGTTGGATTGGTTGATTAATATTGAGCTGCATAAATTGATGGTAGTGCCTTAAAACAGTTGGGATAATTTTATTGATCGGATCAGAATTGAGGATAAGTGTTACGACGGAATTCGATTAATATATGTAGCCGAGATCGGCGAGAGTGAATGTGAATAGGAATGACCCTCGGGATTAATGTTATTGGATATAAGAGTTGCTTATGCGAGAGGATAATATGTTGGCTTGATCAATACGAGAAAATATTGGAGTATAGCGAGAAATGTTGCTAGAGTGGAATGGTGGTACAATTTGAAGGATGGTATGATTTGGAAGATGAATCATGAACGAGAAATTTATGAGTTGCAAACAAAGTGTATGGACACGAATGATGATGTATACGAGATTTGGTCAACGAGAATTGGAGAATCAAAATAAAATGTGGCTATAGGATTTATCAACTTGGTGGCATGGATGACAATGAACTTGAAAGGAATACTTGATATAGCTAAATCTGAATACTTTGGAAAACGTTGGGATCGATTGTGGAAAATTTATCCAGTTGGAATTGGTAACATCTATTGTGTTATTAGTTGGTTGGAATATTGAATAAACAAGTAGGATTATACGAGATGCTCAAAAAGAATTACTGATGTTCGGAAAGGAAGTTACACCGTAGCTCGTTCGCTTTCTCTATCACTGAACTTGGCTGAAGTGCATGTATTTTGGGGACGCCTAAAAATATGTGTATGATTCCAATTAAGTGATATACGAAATTCAAACGAAGCCACGGGAAGGATTATTATGTGATAAGGATTTGCACGAGTGTCGGAGGAAAAATCAAAGATAGTAAACTATTTGAATCAATTGGGATGTCGTATCGAGATGGTGCATTACTTGAAATCAATCGAGAAATTGTGGAGAAATATTAAATGGTGTAAGTCGATCGTTGAGAAGTTTCATGAAAAGTTGGTTGAAGTTTTGGGAATGAGTTTTGTTTTAAGTTTCGAGGATGAAACTTTTTCTAGGCGGTATATATTGTAGTGCCCTGTAGCGCCCCGCTTTCGATAGGCGACGGAACTTTATAATATGCTAGCGTCGAGTCAGATCGGCCGGGAACTTAGATGGCCATCTGACTCGATCGCTAAGCTTGGTAAACGATAACGCCTTGCGGCATCGATTCAATTCGATTTGGACGGAAGATACGAGAATCGATCCAACTAATGGAAAGACTTCTGTTGGAACAAGTCCTAGATGCAGCGGGCTGCGTCTCGGCGCGCGAGCTCTCTATAAGAGTCCCTTCGACGGGACCGGACCGCTGTATGGTTTTCTTGGAGCTTTGCCGCTGGGCTTGATTGAAGTACTTTCGCGTCGTTTTCAAGGATGCAGTTACAATTTTGATGCAAGGGGGAAAGAAGGAAATCTAACAAAATGTTGATGCATTGCAGGAGCTCGCGTAACTAAGGATTGACGTTGCGTAGTGCTTCGACGACCTGCACGAAGCCAAGTAATCGGTGGGTGATTCGGCCTTCTTTTCTATTCTGTCCCGCAAACTTATTCCTTGCTTCGAATCCATTCAAATTGAACGATGCCAAGTTAATTGCATGCCAATCTACTAAGTCAAGAACTCGAGAAAAATGTATCGATTTACAAATACAAGTTTTTCACATAAACCAGAAAGTTTAAGGTTTATAGACTATTTCAAGTGCTGCAAAATATTATGAAATGTCGATCGTGGATTATGATGCCTTGGACAATTTGGCGCCTACGGGACGCTAAATCGGAGTACGTATTGGGGAAAATGAAACGTTGCATGAGTTAGAGGAAATGATAATGTCGTTCAATACTGTCCGCGCTATACAAAACTGGTTGCATATATAAACTGTTCACGCATTGGCATTGTCATGGACAACTTGTGCACAAGTTAATATTTTCCTCGAATTGATATCCGGGGCATCGGAATCGACTCGACCTAGGGGGAAGGATTAATCGTGCTTCGGTACTGATGCATTTCGGACCGTCAGTCAGGCTTGCAACCTAGACTGAGCGGGCCGAAATACCATTAAGATAGTCCCATGTGATGTGTAACATCAATGACCGCATATAAGATAGTAGCATGCTCACCTATTGTCTTATGCAGGGTAAATATTATCTCTGTTTTCATGCAGGGACGAGCACGACCGTGGTAAGAAATATGAGAAACTGCTATGTTAAACTGTATGCTTTATTATGCAAAGATGGCTATCGAATATGAACTGAATTCATTTAGTTCTAATAGAAAGACAACTCTAAAGCATGCCTACCCTAACAATCAGAGTCGGTTAGACGAGTGGGTTCGTCTCGTCCACTTAGCAAGTGTGCTAATCCCATTCCCCCAATTTTCCCAGGTGCGACGGGCGCGCCCAACTAAACTGGAGCTGAAGTACGGAGAGGCGTTTTGAAGCTCTTCCTATGCAGAAGTATTTTGAAGCCAATTCAAGTCGACGGCTTTGTATAAAGGGGCGAATGTATGGGACGGCAAGCGTTAGTTCAGACAACTTGTCGAATGTATCTTCTTTCTGTTTTCAATCAATGTAGCCGCAACGGCATCCAATGTAAATTACGACTTGTACTTCGTTGCAAGCTATGAATGAAAAGCATTTCTATCTTCCTATAATGCGTCTTATATTCTGATGTGAATTGTGAAGTTTCGACTTGGCGTATTAATATCAAAATCAAAAGATAACCATTTGAGAACTTGTCATCTTGCCTTGCACGAGCGCAACTCCAGGCTCGTGCGGCATCACGCCTTAGCGAGGATGATCGAATCGGCAAAGTAACACCGGAGACGAACGGTTTGTCGACTCGGGGCGTGACAAATTGGTATCAGAGCACAGTTATGTTTCCTCGGATTTTCGAAAGATGTTTCATTGTTGGATTGTCCGTTGCGATGGCTCGATTGAATTGCTTGTCGACATGTTGCGTGAAATAAAAGTTCCATACAGGTAAGCCCGTAGATATTTTTGAAAAATACTAACGGGTTTACTCTGTTTTGTAGGAATGACTAAGAAAAGAAACAATCCTGCCACGACTCAAACTGTAGATAGTACGTCGAGCACAAAAAGCACTGGGCCTAGCGAGACGACTATGAAAAAGATGCTATAGTTGATAGAAATGCAGCAGCAGCAGCTGCAGATACAATTCAAAGCGTAATTTGATGCGCAACAAAAACAGACGAACGCCTTGACTCAGATAGTAAGCAGAATGGCGGGCAACACCAAGACGACGGACGAAGGGTCCGAGGAAAAGCAAGGCGACGAAGAAGAAAATGAGGAAGAAGATACTCAACCGCAAATGATAGATTCTTCTTCCTTGTTCAAGGCAAAGGAGTTCCGCAAGATGAATCCACCCAAGTTCAACGGCCGAGCGGAGCCTGATGTGATCGTGGGATGGCTCGCAGAGATGGAGGACCTGTTTAATCTGCTTAGCATTGAAGGGTCCCAACGGGTAACTTATGCGGCGTTACAGCTGCAACTGAGGGCGTACGACTGGTGGGCCGCTAAAAAGCAGGAAATCTATGAAGCCGATACAGACGCCACGATTTCCTGGAAAATATTCAAGCAATCCTTCCTCGAACAGTACGTTCCTCGCGCCGTCCGTCGACAAAAAGAAGACGAGTTCATGACGCTGTGACAGGGAAATATGTCTATCGACAATTATGATTCGAACTTCTCAAAGCTGGCAAAGTTTGCCGGCGCCTTCCTGCCCAACAAGGAAGCCTGGTGTGAACGCTTCCAACAAGGCCTAAATGACGAACTGCGAAGGGACGTCATGAATCAAAGGTACCGAACATATCGTGAATCCTATAATGCCGCTCTTGATAGTGAGCGCATCTTTGGCCGTATGTCAGGTAGAGGCATCCGTAACCACTTTAACAAGCGTCCTAACGACGTCGGGGGATCGGGAATATCTAAACGTCCGAACACATTTGATAACCGGAGCAATAGCGGACCACATTGCACTAGATGCGGTAGGCGTGGGCACCGAACCACCGATTGCTTGACGAGAGCCTACTTCAAATGTGGCGAGGTAGGCCACATAGCAACGTATTGCCCGCAGAAAGTTCAGAATCAACATAACCCACCGAGGAACGTCCCGAATCCACATAAAGCGCCGATACTGCAAGGCACGAATGCGGTGCCCGTCAACCAACAAAACCAACGGCACGGAGCTCAAGACCGAGTTTATGCCTTAACTCGGGATGAGGCATTTGCGTCCGATACTGTTGTAACAGGTATATTACTCTACAAAAGTATACCTGCTCGAGTATTATTCGATTCGGGTGCGACGCATAGCTTTATATCTGCTGATTATGCGAAAGAAAATAAAATAACCATGCAATCACTAGATATAAATATTAGCGTTAGCACTCCGTTGGGAGTCGATATGCCTGCAAATTTTATTTGTAGGGATGGCCACATTTACATTGGAAGAAGATATCTATCCTTGGATGCCGTCGTACTAGACATAAAAGATTGCGACATAATCCTGGGCATGGATTGGTTGGGCGCTTGTCGTGCAACGATCGAGTGCGCGGAGAAGAGAGTGGTGTTTCATCTTCCTGGCGAGACAGAGTTCTCATATTCGTGCGGTGCGGCCTCGAAGACGGCGATGATGGTATCGGCAATCTCGGCAAGGCGTATGCTGCGTTCCGGCTGCGCGGGATACTTGGCATCTGTTCGAGATACGCGGACGGATAATACAAAAATAATGCAGACTGATGTTGTGGCAGAATTTCCTGACGTTTTTCCTGACGAGATGCCTGGGATGCCGCCGGATCGAGAAATTGAATTCAGCATCGACACCTTTCCGAATACACGGCCGATATCAAAGGCGCCTTACCGAATGGCTCCAGCAGAACTGAAGGAGCTGAAGGTGCAATTACAAGAGTTGCTAGACCGTGGATTTATTTGCCCTAGCGTCTCTCCGTGGGGAGCTCCTGTATTGTTCGTGAAGAAGAAGGATGGGTCGTTGCGGCTATGCATCGACTATCGGGAACTCAACAAGGCGACCGTGCGAAACAAGTATCCTTTGCCGCGAATGGACGACTTGTTTGACCAACTGCAAGGCGTGTCAGTATTTTCAAAAATCGATCTTCGCTCAGGCTATCATCAATTGAAGATCAAGTCCGACGACATATCGAAGTCCGCCTTCCGTACTCGATATGGTCATTACGAATTCTTCGTCATGCCGTTCGGTTTGACGAATGCCCCGGCCGCTTTCATGGATCTGATGAACCGAGTCTTCCGACCTCAAATAAATAAATTTGTAGTCGTATTCATCGATGATATCCTTGTCTACTCAAAGAATCGGGAAGAGCACGCAGAACATTTGAAGACGGTACTACAGATTCTGCGTGAAAACAAACTATACGCCAAGCAGAGTAAGTGCGAGTTCTGGATGAGTAGCGTGACATTTCTCGGGCACATAATCTCTGCCGAAGGTGTCGCGGTGGACCCAAAGAAGATTGATGTGGTGGTAGATTGGAAACGACCTGCCTCTGCTAGCGACATTCGGAGTTTCCTTGGCTTAGCGGGCTACTACCGTAGGTTCGTACGAAGCTTTTCAAAACTAGCGTCGCCTCTGACTCGCCTCACCCAGAAGGGAGTAGTATTTGAATGGAGCGACGACTGTGAATCCAGCTTTCAAGAGTTGAAGCAACGGCTCGTCTCAGCTCCAATCCTTGCACTTCCAGACGGTCCCGAAGGCTTTCAGATATTCAGCAACGCGTCGGGAACTGGCCTCGGGTGCGTACTCATGCAGAGAGACAAAGTCATCTCCTACGCTTCACGGCAGTTGAAGCAGCACGAGAAAAATTACCCGACGTACCACTTAGAATTGGCGGCGATCGTCTTTGCATTGAAGTTATGGCGGCACTATCTCTATGGTGTGGCGTACATAATCTACACAGATCATAAAAGCCTGAAATACTTGTTTACGCAATGGGAACTCAACCTACGACAGCGACGATGGCTCGAACTCATAAAAGATTACGAGCTAACGATCGAGTATACGCCGGACAAGGGAAACGTGGTGGCCGACGCACTTAGCAGAATGTTTATGGGAACACTGGCCATAAACAAGGAAATACGACGAGACCTTGAAGCGATGGATATCGAACTCGGAATTGAGTATCGACACCTGCACCTAGCTCAACTGAAGTTAGGATCGAGCCTGCTTAGCAAGATAAAGACCGCACAGGAGGATGACTAATTCCTGAAGAAGATGCGCGAGCTGATTTCAACGGGAAGGGCGACTGACTTTGCGGAAGACAGAGACGGGACGGTGCGATTGAAGGGAAGGCTCTGCATTCCTGAAACTGCCGAACTCAGAAAAGAAATTCTGATGGAGGCGCATTATGCAAAGTACTCGTTACATCCTAGGAGCACCAAGATGTACAAGGACTTGCGCACAAACTTTTGGTGGCACGGCATGAAGAAAGACGTGGCTACGTTCGTATCGCAATGCATGGCGTGTCAGCAAGTGAAGACGGAACATCAGAGGCCCGACGGAGAGCTGCAGAACATCGCCATTCCCGAGTGGAAGTGGGACAATATCTCGATGGATTTTATTGTAGGATTTCCGAAGACGCCGCGGGAGAATGATGCGATTTGGGTCATTGTTGATAGATTGACCAAGTCGGCTCATTTCATCGCAATTAAAGTAGGATGGAGCGTCGATCGGTTAGCGCAAATCTACGTCGATGAGATTGTTCGACTGCACGGGGTGCCGGCCTCAATAATTTTGGACAGAGATGGGCGATTCCTATCACGTTTCTGGACGAGCCTCCAAGCGGCGATGGGGACCAAACTGAACTTTAGTTCGGCGTACCATCCCCAAACAGACGGTCAGACGAAAAGAGTCAACCATATTTTAGAAGATATGTTGCATCTGTGTGCGATCGACCTAAAGACTAGTTGGGATACGCATTTGTCGCTCGCGGAGTTTGCGTATAACAACAGTTATCAGTCGAGTATTCAGATGGCTCCATACGAAGCGCTCTACGGGAGGAAGTGTCGTTCGCCGATATGCTGGGATGAAGTCGGAGAGCGACAAGTGCTCGGATCGGAACTGGTGGAGCAGGCCGTCGAAAAGGTCCGCTTGATTCGAGATAGGCTCTGCATCACGCAAAGTCGACAAAAGAGCTACGCAGATATTCGTCGACGACCGCTACAGTTCTTGGCCGGGGACCATGTGTTTCTGAAAGTAACGCCCATGCACGGAGTGATGCGGTTCGGTGTTAAAGGCAAATTGAGCCCGAGATTTGTAGGCCCCTTCGAGATCATTGAACGAGTTGCGACGGTTGCTTATCGGATCGCACTACCTCCTGCCTTAGCCGATGTGCACGATGTTTTCCATGTTTCACAACTTCGAAAATACATGCACGATCCAAGTCATGTGGTTAGCTTCGATCAGTTGGAGCTACGTACTGACTTGTCTTACTCGGAGGAGCCTATTCAAATTTTGGACCGCAAGGAAAAGGTGCTACGAAATCGGTCGATGTCCTTGGTTCGCGTGCTTTAGCAGAACCATACAGTTGAGGAGTCGACGTGGGAGATGGAGGCGGAGATGAAGGAGAAGTACCCTGCGTTGTTCGTCTAAATTAAGGTCCGACCCTTGTTCTTAAGTTTCGGAACGAAACTTTATTTTAGTGGTATATTATGTAGCGCCCCGCTTTCGATAGGCGACGGAACTTCATAATATGCTAGCGCCGAGTCAGATCGACCAGGAACTTAGATGGCCATCTGACTCGATCGCTAAGCTTGGTAAACGATAACGCCTTGCGGCATCGATTCAATTCGATTTGGACGGAAGATACGAGAATCGATCCAACTAATGGAATGACTTCTGTTGGAACAAGTCCTAGATGCAGCGGGCTGCGTCTCGGCGTGCGAGCTCTCTATAAGAGTCCCTTCGACGGGACCGGACCGCTGTATGGTTTTCTTGGAGCTTTGCCGCTGGGCTTGATTGAAGTGCTTTCGCGTCGTTTTCAAGGATGCAATTACAATTTCGATGCAAGGGAAAAGAAGGAAATCTAACAAAATGTTGATGCATTGCAGGAGCTCGCGTAACTAAGGATTGACATTGCGTAGCGCTTCGACGACCTGCACGAAGCCAAGTAATCGGTGGGTGATTCGGCCTTCTTTTCTATTCTGTCCCGCAAACTTATTCCTTGCTTCGAATCCATTCAAATCGAACGATGCCAAGTTAATTGCATGCCAATCCACTAAGTCAAGAACTCGGAAAAAACGTATTGATTTACAAATACAAGTTTTTCACATAAACCAGAAAGTTTAAGGTTTACGAAAAAAGATATACTATTTCAAGTGCTGCAAAATATTATAAAATGTCGATCGTGGGTTATGATGCCTCGGACAATTTGGCTCCTACGAGACGCTAAATTAGAGTACAGCTTGGGGAAAATGAAACGTTGCATGAGTTGGTGGAAATGATAATGTCGTTCAATACTGTCCGCGCTATACAAAACTGGTTGCATATATAAACTGTTCACGCATTGGCACGGTCATGGACAGCTTGTGCACAAGTTGATATTTTCCTCGAATCGATATCCGGGGCATCGGAATCGACTCGACCTAGGGGGAAGGATTAATCGTGCTTCGGCACTAATGTATTTCGGACTGTCAGTCAGGCTTGCAACCTAGACTGAGCGGGACGAAATGCCATTGAGATAGTCCCATGTGATGTGTAACATCAATGACCGCATATAAGAGAGTAGCATGCTCACCTATTGTCTTATACAGGGTAAATATTATCTTTGTTTTCATGCAGGGACGAGCACGGCCGTGGTAAGAAATATGAGAAACTGCTATGTTAAACTGTATGCTTTATTACGCAAAGATGGCTATCGAATATGAACTGAATTCATTTAGTTCTAATAGAAAGACAACTCTAAAGCATGCCTACCCTAACAATCAGAGTTGGTTTAGACGAGTGGGTTCATCTCGTCCACTTAGCAAGTATGCTAATCCCATTCCCCCAATTTCCCCAAGTGCGACGGGCGCGTCCAACTAAACTGGAGCTGAAGTACGGAGAGGCGTTTTGAAGCTCTTCCTATACAGAAGTATTTTACAGCCAATTCAAGTCGACGGCTTTGTATAAAGGGGCAAATGTATGGGACGACAAGCGTTAGTTCAGGCAACTTGTCGAATGTATCTTCTTTATGTTTTCATTCAATATAGTCGCAATGGCATCCAATGTAAATTATGACTTGCAGTTCGTTGCAAGCTATGAATGAAAAGCATTTCTATCTTCCTATACTGCGTCTTATATTCTGATATGAATTGTGAAGCTTCGACTTGGCGTATTAATATCAAAATCAAAAGATAACCATTTGAGAACTTGTCATCTTGCCTTGCATGAGCGCAACTCCAGGCTCGTGCGGCATCACGCCTTAGCGAGGACGATCGAATCGGCAAAGTAACACCGGGGACGAACGGTTTGTCGACTCGGGGCGTGACATGCCCCGACCCGCAAGATGCCTTATGATTGATGGTTGGTTCGATGAAGCCTTGTTGTACTTGGGAATATGCGAGGATCGCTTGGAAGGCTATGCGATCGTGGCGGGAATCGTCCTATGAATGTGAGTAGTATTGAACCCTTCAAAGATCCTTTAACTTCACGCTTAAAATAAAGGATAGAGTGCAATGTTTCTTATTGTGTTGCTCAATAACACCCTGCATGGAATTTGGAAAGATAATGAAAGATAACAATCACCTGAACGTAAACTGTTGTGGCTAAATGAATTGTATGCTTGTACGATATTTCGATGAATTACATGACAGGTGAAGGCAAAGTCCCAAATACTTGGGCGGTGAGTATATCGAGCTTTGGCTTAATGAATAGATGGCAAAACAGATGTTAAGACCGAAGAACTGGACAGTGAGTACGCTTGAATTGTATTCCAATGAATGTATGCTAAGTCAAAGGAATTGGGCGGTGAGTACATTGAGTTTGGTTGGAAAGATGTATGGTATCAAAGATGTGACAAAAGGATTGGGTAACAACATTCTATTATCCTGTTGCCGATGTAGAATATTGATTACGCCAAGACCCTGGTTTGGGCAGATGATAATGTGAGCATTGGCTCAAGGCAAGATGGCAATATGAATGAGAATGGTGGCCGAATTACTTAGTTTTCCTTATCATACATTATATGTTTTCTTCTTAGATAAGTTGCATATAGTTGCATGGTCATGGACAACTTGTCGACAAGGTAGTTTCTCGAACGGTATTCCTGGGCCATGGAACCCGGTTTGTCCTAGGGGGAAACCAATGTTGAAGTAGTAGCAGTGCTGAAGTAGTAGCACGGTATACAGGACTTGCAGTGGGGCTAGCTACCTGCACTGGCAAGGGCGCTGTATACCTGTAAGTCGGTCCAAAATGGCGTGTCGCCAGTAACCTTCATATAGATAGGTCTGGTGCTAATGATGTCTTATACAGGCAGAGTAAGTGATTACTCAAATATAGGAAAGGATGTCGGCTGTTGGTAAGAATCACCTGAACGGTGATATTTATATTGAATCATGATATTGTTCCTAACAATGTCTTATGCAGGCAGAGTAAGTATTATAAATGTACAGGGATGGCTACACGACCGTGGATAAAAATCACCAAAGGGTGATAAAGTATGCTTTAAATTATGTTGGCTATGAGGATTGCATGCTTTACTTCTTGTCGGTTATAACATGAAATTGACTCTAAGGCAACGAGAAAGACCACTGTTAATAATGTTCTGTAACATGATTACTTAGTGTTGTCTTCTTAGGTGAGTTGGGCCAGCACCGCTTGCCAGTACATTGATGATGTACTGACTCACGTTGTGGGCAATATTACAGGTGTTTGCTTGGGGAAAATCCTGTTAATCAGTGCTTGGCCTCGATGAATCGAATGGGTGTGCAGAAGCTCTTCTTTCATGACGATGTCTTCTGCTATACAGGACATAATGTATGGAATAGTGGAACTCAGTTGTACCAGTGAGATTGTAGCCAAATTGGCAAGTTCATTATAAAGAAGTCGGTATATTCAGTTGTAGCCAAAGGGCAAGTGTATACATTCAGTTGGCTATTCAAGAGTCTTGTAATCAATTGTAAACTCTGTATTCTGCTGCAAGTCTTGTAATCAATTATAAACGATGTATTCCGCTGCAAGTATTGTAATCCATTATAATTATCAATAAAGAGATACTTTTTTTCATATCTTGTGTGACTTCAATTTATCTGCTTGGTTTGCTGCATTCTCGATGTTTTCTGAGAAATATCAGGAACTGTAATGGTTTTGCCTTGTACAAGTGCAATCTAGACTTGTACGACATCACGCCAGTGGCTAGTTTTCGATTCTCCGGGATCGGGGCGTGACAGTCCTCATCCTTCGCCATCATCAATCCATGAAATCATAATTCAGATCCTATCAAAACTTTTGTTCAATCAAGCATTTCAATCTCAATCAATCAAATCGATAAAATATTTGTCGACATCATAAAAATATTTACAGACTTATTGTATGGAACGTTCATCTCATTGACGATATCAAGCAGGCAAGGAAATTTCGATCAGGAGAACATCTTTGAATTTAATCGAATCAATTGGCCAGAGAATCGTATTGCTCTGAAACCATTCTGTCACGCCCCGATCCCGCAGAGTCCTTTCGTCCTCGCTTCGGGGTCTTTGGGACCATTCGTCCTCGCTAAGGCGTGATGCCGTGCAAGCCTAAGTTGCGCTTGCACAAGGCCAAGACCTAAAGCAAGACAAGATAGACAAGATTGACAATACGCAGCAGAACGTATCACAGATAATTGAAGCAGCAGTGGACATTTTTCA
Source organism: Iris pallida (assembly GCA_029216955.1). Lineage (NCBI taxonomy): Eukaryota > Viridiplantae > Streptophyta > Magnoliopsida > Asparagales > Iridaceae > Iris > Iris pallida. Next base: position 871,869 of record JANAVB010025198.1, read on the forward strand.
GAATACAAGCATTGAACGCAATGGTAACAAGAAACAATTCTCTTTATTGATTTCATTTGAACAGATTACAAACTCTCGATTCTCTCTGATATATTGTTACAATCTCTCAGAACTTTACAGATTACAATGATCCTGTTCCCATACATTACATCCCTTTATATACAAAACCAACTCTTGCAACAGATGTCCATCTCTTGGCATCTCTTCTGATTTCTGGCTCCTGAGGATGAGGCACAGGCTATCGCTTCAGACAATCCTTCTCGATGCATAGTGCACCTGCATGCAGACTGATGGTGGATCAGTATATCAGCATACTGGTGATTGTGAACAAAGAGCTACATTTGTCTGAAACGATCACTGTTCATTTAGTGAGAAAATGTTTCTTGTGATGTGATCTTGCTACTTTTTACCTATGTCCATTCCATGCATACAGAGTCAATTTATATCTCTTTTTGAAAACATCTTTGAAAAGCCAATATTTCAGTTCATTTCAAGCATACAAAGGACTAATCATTTCAAGCACGATGATTATTTATTTGTGCGGTGCGCAGCGTATTTCATGAGCATATCATTTCTTTTGTTCGAGTAACGGTTAGGGTCAATGACAAGCATGATACATTATCTTTTCTTTAGTGGAACATATCATTCATGGCAAAACGTTAATCTCTACAAGCATTTATATAGGAACTTAAGCAACACATGTACATCACTTTATAGTGACTCTTACCATAGCCGACGGTCCTTTCCTGCATAAGACAACGATTAGCATAAGCATAATACATATCGGTACCCGTGTGGGACCATTTGCAATAAACATACCGGCACCTATTTTCACCTGGGGCCCTCTGCGATAAATATACCGACACCCATTTTTACATGGATGCCCACTGCGATAGACATACCGACACCCATTTTCATATGGATGCCCTCTGTGTTAGACATACCGACACCCATTTTCACATGGGAGCCCTCTGTGTGATTCTCTTTTCTTTGATACAGAGCCGAAGCTCCTAGATGTTTCATCTCTTTATAATACGTACAAGTCTGTCTGTACATGTTTGGCATTTAGAAAATCTTGAGTGACAAGCAATTATAAATCTGTTAGAATATAACAACAGTTCTATGCAGATATAACATGGCATTCTACCTTGAAAGCATACATGTTCGGAGCGTACAAGCAATCTCTTCTCTTTGTTTTTAGCATGGCAACAGTCCTTTTGATTAAAGGCAACATCTCTACTTTAGCATACAGGCATCAGTTCGTTTCTTATTAGCATGCAACAATTCTTCTTAGCATACAGGTTAACTCTTTTCTTGCTCTTAGCATGGCACATATGAAATCTCTTATAAGCATACACAAAGGTCACCATCTTGTTATTAGCATGACAAGGTTATCTTAATCAAGGCAACATTTATTTCTTAGCAAGGTAACATGTGATTTCTCTTAAAGCATACTCGATGATTTACCATCTTGTTATTAACAAAAGCATTCAATCAAAAACTCAGATTCTTATTAAGACGTAAGCGAATCAGCAAATGAGACTTCGTCCACTCACCCAGATCAATCGTCTTCTATTGCAGAGCCAGTAATCCGATCTTTCTGTCTATCTAGTGCCTTCGCGGAGCGGGGCACTACACCCCGACACTCGAATAAGCCTAAGTCATAGGGTCGCCCGCTTGAATGCTTGAATGCTTGAAAAGCATGTACGGTCCCATTGTTTTGCCCCAACGCTTGTATTGACCTAAGTCATTGGCGTCGCCCGCATAAATGCTTGAAAATGCATGCACGGTCCCGTCGTCCAAGGCTTGGCATAGCCTTCGCACGTCCCGTGAGTTAAGTTGTCTTGCACGGCTCGTTGGCTTAAGTCTAGGCACCCGAGAACTTGGTTGTTCAAGTCAACCCCGTGCGTAGCACGTTCCCTCGATGCGAAGCTCGACATAGCCTTTGCTCGTCAAGTTGCTGCCCGAATTAGTTTGACAAGAGTTATGTTATGCTATCGAAGCCATTTCTAGTACTGTCCTGCTCTAGCTACGGTTGTTAAGTCGCGTAGTCCCTTGAGAACAAGGCTCGTCATATAAAATATATGACTTGAGCAATAGCGTCGCCTATAGAACCAGGTCTGTCTAAGGCACGAGCTATGGTAGAATTAGTAAAGAGTATGCCACGATCAAAGGAAGTCCACGCAACTGGTTGTCGTCAAGATCGGTCCCGTTACTTGGGAGTCTCGCTATGTCTCGACAAAAAAACATGCGAGATCGGTCCCGCTACTTGGGAGTCTCGCTAAGTCTCGATAAGTCCCGCACACGAGATCGGTCCCGCTGCTTGGGAGTCTCGTTAAGTCTCGATAGAAAGAAGGAAAACATGGTCATATTAAGGAAGGATTTGATAGATCGAGTTGAGTATGCATGGTCATTGGACAACTTGTCGACAAGGTGTAGTCTTCTCGAATGATCGCCGGGGCACCGGGATCATGTCATCCCGGGGGAAGCGTGTCATGCCCCGATTCGGGGAATCGCTCGCTTTGCTTCGATTCACGCCGAAGCGATCGTCCTCGCTAAGGCGTGATGCCGTACAAGTCTGGAATTGCACTTGTACAAGGTTAGAACATGCACATTTATATCATTTCATCACATTTGAAAAATAAAATAAGCCACAATTGCGAAAACATTGAGTAAGCGGAATAGGAAGAAAAAATATTCATTTTATTGATGATTGTAGTCAGAATACAACTTTTCTCGATAATATTTGAAATGCCTTTTCGGCTACATTGATTCATGAAAGGAAGTACAACTGATAGGCTGCCATGAAATAGTTTTCCGTTCCATACATCATGCCCCTTTAGTACTTTGAAATATAAGCAGCTATCTTTGAAATCTCCGTAATACTTTGTGCGTCTTTAGGGAAAAACAACTTGAAAGGAAACAGCAGTTCAGCAAGCTTTAATTGCGTTGTGCGCCCGAGCCTTCTCCAGTACCTGTGGAGGAGGGGTCAACACATTATAACAATGCGCTGGTGAACACCGTTGGCCCACTCAGCTAAACCAACATTTTATTAATGACAAGCATTTTAAATATATGAACTTATAAGGGACAGGCAACATTTAGAGTAAATCACAATTCAAATGACATGGTAGTTCATAAAATCATGTTTACTTTACCATTGACCGAATCCAGCTTTCCTGCAATAGATACAAGATAATAATAATATACTTACCATCCCTGCATAAGACATTGATTAGCATACATTCCTATGATGTGACCACTGGTGATGTTAAACCATATGGACTCTTTTCATTCATTTATTTGCATTTGTGACTTTAAGATAAAGAGATGACAGCACAGTAGGGAGCTAGCCTCTATGATGCCTCGTATTACTTATGTTCCCTAAAGCACTTCATTATTTCCTCCTAGGCCGAATCGGTACCGGTGCCCCTGTACCGTTCGAGGAAATTATTGCTCAATCCTTGTATACAAGTTGTCCATGGTCAGGCGAATGTGTGTCCGACTCGATATTCACAGTGTGCATAGAATATTTGAAGTAATAGGCAACATGATCATTCTTAGCATTTCATAACCATTATTCTAGGCATCAATTCAATCATTTCAATGTTCAGTTCATTGCAGTGCAATCAATTCATTTCAATGTTCGATCTCTAGCATCTTAGTGGTATTGACTTGTGGCATTAGCATCTTGATATCGATCAACGGATGTTGTAAGACAATTATTTAGTTGGCATGAAGGAATAGCGAGAGGGACAATACCACCACAGAGATCCACACTCACCAAATTAGAGAATCGTCGAGAGAGAAAGGGACACTTGTACGCTTAGCCTTCCGTCACCTGTCAGTCTGTATTGGCACCAAAAGTTTGGTTAATATTCTGTCTCCTTGTGTTCTCTTCTCTCAGAATTCTCAAGAATGAATGCTATGCAAATCGATAAAAATGGGCAAGAATCAAATCATCGAAAATCATTCAGAAAAGCATCCATCAAAACCAAACAACAAAACCAGCAGCAAAACATCCAGAGAAAACTCTTGGACGCACTTCAAGAGAAACCGATCCATTAGTTGGAAAGGTTCTTATGCACTTGTCCGTGATCGATTCAATGCCGACGATAAGTTTCTCCAATACTCGGTTCCGATCGAGTTAGCCAAGCCACAAGCCTTACATAGTGAACCGCTAAGAGCGTGACACTACATAATATACCACTAAGAAAAAGTTTCGTCCTCGAAACTTAAAGCAAAGGTCCTACCTCAAAATTATCAAACAGCGAGGGGTACTTCACCCGCATCTCCTCTTCTAACTCCGACGTCGACTCCTCGACAGCATGGTTCTGCCACAGCACGTTGACTAAAGACACTGTCCGATTCCGTAAAACTTTCTCTTTCCTGTCCAAAATCTGGACAGGCTCTTCAGTGTAGGATAGGTCAGCACTCAGCTGTAGCTGATCGAAGTTCACTACATGGCTTGGATCGTGCATGTACTTCTGCAGTTGGGATACATGGAAGACATCGTGCAAATCAGTCAAGGCCGGAGGTAGTGCAAGTCGATAAGCCACTGAGGCTATGTAGTGCCCCGTCCCTACATCGTGCCCCGTCTCCGTCCACGGGGTACGCGAGAAAGGAACACTGTCGCTATCGATTTGGTCGGGACCGATAGGTCGGAATCGGCCGAGTCGATCGAACGGGAACGGTTGAATTAAGATCCATTCCACGTTATAGAATGGCTTCTTCGGAACCAAGTCCCATATTCAGCGGGTTGCGCCTCGAGGATTGGCTCTGCGGCTGAGTCGGGAGAGACCTCCCGTTGCTCTGGTTTTCATGCCGCAATTGAATTGGCTTTGGCTTTCGTTTTCGTGAATGCTTTCGATGGGTTTTCGTGACGCGTTTTCGAGCTCGCATTCATATCGAAATTCCTTGAAATACACAGTGTTCTAATCAGTTGCTTATGCGATTGCAGGTGATCGCGTAGGCGACGACAGCGCAGCCAACCGGTCGCTCGCTTGAAGCAAGCTAAGGCGAGTGGCTGACCTCCTTCGTCCCGTCCCTCTACTTCAAAAACTCAACATGTGAAGTAAAATAAATGCTTGTCATAATAGTATAGAATCAATGAAATCATGGCACGATACTTCACGAAACACTTGTTATCGAACTGTCGGTTTTGGAAATGAAAAACGTGCTTCCCTATGCAATTACACTTGGTCTATGCCAATCCAACGAATGAATCTATTAACGCTTATCGCAACGATACAGAAAAAATGAGTAAATCAACTAAGTTCCAAAGGAAACGGTCATTGGACAACTTGTCGACAAGGTGAAGTTCCTCGAACGGTTGCCTCGGCCAAGGGACCGGTTCGGCCCGGGAGGAACGTGTGTAGCAGCACCAACCCTTCGTCGGCGCGAGTTATGCGGGCACTTTCGCACAGGGCTCACTACCCGACGCGAAAGGGGCGTCATCTAACCGAATGCTATAGTCCGCGATGGCTTGACATTGCCAGTGGCCTTTAAACCCCTGTCACTACTTAACAGGTGCACGGGACACGGGATGAACATGATAGTTGCTTGCCTCAAAACATGTTAACATGCAAATCATACAGGATGGTTAGAAAGATCATTGAAATAGCTAGCAAACATGTTTATGAAACTTCTTGAATCAAATGCAGAGCTTGGATTTAATTAGCCATTCGCCAGTACATGTGTTTCGTGCTGATCCTCGCTCTTTGCAGGTCCCGCGAACTAGGAAGGATGCGCCAACTAGCAAGGCGACGTTCGTGACTTTTGAAGCTTCGGCCGTGCGTCGAAGACTATCTCTCAGCGACTCCACATTTTGAAGGCTCTCGACAGTCCAAGGAAAATGACTCAGCGTCCCTCCCATCCAGGTCAATGGAGTACTTGTGTATATTGAGGGATGTGTGCAATATATGGAACGGCTATCTCATCGGCACTCTTTTGTAATCGAGTCATGTTGTAGCCCGCGCGGCAATGAGTCTTGTGTCGGAGTCTGTAAAAAGATGTTCATTATCAATAAAGATCAAGTTTTCTTTACTTATTGTGTGTATCAATTTGTCTGCGTACTCTCTTAGATCTCGTGTCTCGGATTACCTTTTGACTTGGCCTTGTGCGATCGCAAATTAGGTTCGCACGGCATTACGCCCGGGGGACGACTATCGATTCGACGGAATCGGGGCGTGACATAATGGTATCAGAGCACTTCGTGTCGAATTCTAGTCTCCGACCGTTGACCTCGTGTCGATGAGAAGAGTTGTTCCATACGCTGAACCCAGGACATTTTCTGAAACTAACGAGAGTTGCCTTCCTTTTTCCCTGCAGTTACGGGAGCTCAGGCGGAAGACGAGACGAGCGCTTCGAGTGGCTCGAGTGCTTCTAGGCCCGAGCATTCCGTTAACCCAACGGGAATGACGCCTACTGTAGCCGGATCTTCCGGCGACCCGATGCAACGTATGCTGTAAATGCTTGAAATGCAGCAACGTCAAAACGAGCTCCATCGTCAGCAAGCAGAGGCTCGTCAGGCTCAATTTGAGAGTCAGTTCGAGGCTCAATTCAAGCTGCAGCAGCAGCAGCTGAATACCCTCCAGCAGATCGTACAGTCGGTCGTCGGCAACAACAACTCAACGATGACACCTGCCGTGACCCAGCCTGCGGTTCGATCCAACGAAGCCGAACCTGAGGCGCCCGTGCTCTCACCTGCAGCACCGAGAAGTTCCAACTTTGACGTGTCAAAGTTCACTAAAAGCTGCCGCACTTCCTTCAACGGCACAGAAGATCCCGCGGTGGCGATCGACTGGTTGGAGGAGCTGGAAGACAAGTTCGAGCTTCTGGATGTCGAGAACCCGAAGAAAGTCGCGTGTGCTCAACTATTACTTCGAATGAACGCGCACGATTGGTGGGCTGTGCAGAAGCGGGCTATTCGACGTGAAGACGAGACAGCGGCGATCTCATGGGCGACATTCAGAAATGCGTTCGAGAACGAATATCTTTCTGCAGCCGTGCGACAGGAAAAGGAGAACGAGTTCATGCAGCTGATGCAAGGGAATATGACTGTACGACAATATGCGGCCAAATTCAACAAACTGGCCAAGTTCGCTGGTGACTATCTACCTACTACTGCAAGCCGAGCAAAGCGATTTGTAGTGGACCTGCGTTCCACTATCCGTGCACATGTCTCGGTACCGGAATACAAAACTGTGGGTGAGGCACTCAACCACGCCATCCGTCTGGAGTCCGAGTATCCTCCTACTACTATCGGCGCTGTTAACTCTAATAACAAACGCCATAGTTATGCGGGAGGCAATAACGCACATAAGCGTCAACATCGTGGCAACCAGACGAAGGAACGGATGGTCTGCATTTTTGCCACAAGGACGGGCACCTGGATACCGACTGCCGACTTAAGAACAGAGTCTGTTTCGCATGCGACAAAAGTGATCATCTCGTAAGGGACTGTCCGGAAGCTACGTCGAGCCAGCGCCCACAACATCAACAAAACCGAGGCCAAGCACCTCGGGCTCCACCGACCGCACCACAGAATGGCCAAGACCGTCGCCCCAATGCTCAGGGCCGTGTCTACGCCATGACCAGAGACGAAGTGTTCGCATCTGACACAGTTGTGACAGGTATACTGCAATTCAATAATAAACCTGCTCGTGTGTTGTTTGATTCAGGTGCCACGCATAGTTTCATATCGGCGGACTTCGTCGCCGAACACAAATTTCCCCTGACACCGCTCGGTCTTGAGCTTACTGTTAATATCCCGTCGGGCATACCACTAGCTGCAAATTTAGTCTGCGGAGACGGAATCATCTGCATAGGTGGTCAACAGGTCAGTCTTGATGCGATAGTTTTAGACATTAAAGACTACGACATCATTCTGGGGATGGATTGGCTCGGTCCGTGCAACGCAACCATAGACTGCGCTGAGAAGAAAGTCACTTTCCGCATACCGGGAGTGCCTGAATTCTGCTACTCGTGTGGTGAGGCGTCGCCGACCTGCATGGTGATCTCTGCGATATCTGCTCGACGGATGCTGCATTCCGGGTGCGAAGGCTATCTGGCTTCCGTTCGAGACATGCGACAGGATGGTGCAAACACGGGTCAGACCGACGTTGTGGCAGAATTCCCCGATGTGTTCCCGGACGAGTTGCCCGGCAAGCCGCCCGATCGAGAGATTGAGTTCACTATCGATACCTTCCCCGACACTCGACCGATCTCGAAGACCCCGTACAGAATGGCCCCTGCAGAGCTTAAAGAACTCAAGGTGCAGTTACAGGAATTGCTCGACAAGGGATTCATCCGACCCAGCGTCTCGTCGTGGGGAGCACCCGTACTATTTGTCAAGAAGAAGGACGGCTCTATGCGTCTTTGTATCGACTACCGCGAGCTGAATAAAGCCACCGTCCGGAACAAGTATCCCCTGCCCCGCATAGATGATCTGTTCGATCAGCTCCAAGGAGCCACGGTGTTCTCTAAAATTGATCTGCGTTCGGGTTATCATCAACTCAAGATCAAGCCGGACGATGTGCCGAAGTCTGCCTTCCGCACTCGATACGGCCATTAGAGTTCCTGGTAATGCCGTTCGGCCTAACGAACGCCCCTGCTGCCTTCATGGATTTAATGAATCGGGTGTTCCGACCCTTCCTCGACAAGTTCGTAGTGGTCTTTATCGATGATATACTCGTCTACTCGAAGAATAAGCAGCAGCATACTAAGCATCTGCGGACCGTGCTTCAGACCCTTCGAGAAAATCAACTCTACGCGAAGCGAAGCAAATGTGAATTCTGGCTTAGCAGCGTCGCATTCCTCGGACACATCATTTCTGCTGAAGGCATTGCGGTCGACCCAAAGAAAGTTGAAGCCGTTGTCGATTGGAAGCGGCCAGCATCCGTCGGCGAGATTCAAAGTTTCCTTGGCCTAGCTGGATACTACCGACGCTTCGTGAAAGACTTCGCGAAGATCGCATCGCCTCTGACTCGCCTCACCCAGAAAGGAGTCGCCTTTGAATGGTCAGACGACTGTGAAGCTGCGTTCCAAGAGTTGAAGCAGAGGCTCGTCTCGGCCCCGATACTCGCACTTCCAGAAGGGACTGAGGGTTTCCAGATATTTAGCGACGCGTCCGGTCAGGGCTTGGGGTGCGTGCTGATGCAGCGGAACAAGGTGATATCTTTTGCGTCCCGACAGCTAAAGCCGCACGAGAAAAATTATCCCACGCACGACCTGGAGTTAGCGGCGATTGTGTTTGCGTTGAAATTGTGGCGCCACTATCTCTATGGTGTGGCGTGCACGATCTATACCGATCACAAGAGCCTCAAGTATCTATTCACGTAGAAGGAGCTGAACTTGCGGCAAAGGCGTTGGCTGGAACTAATCAAGGATTACGACTTGACTATCGACTACACGCCGGGAAAGGGAAATGTTGTGGCGGACGCTTTGAGTCGGAAGTACCTTGCATCATTATCCATCGACCCTCGACTGCTACGCGACCTTGAAGAGATGGGCATCGAGCTCCGAGTCTGATTCCGAAACGTGCAGTTGGCAAAGTTACAGTTGGAGCCGAGCTTGCTGAATAAGATCAAGACCGCTCAGACAGACGATTCGTACCTGAAGAAAGTGCGAGAGCTAATTTCGACAGGCAGGACGACCGACTTTGCGGAAGACGAAACCGGCGTGCTTCGATTGAAGGGTAGGCTATGCGTTCCGGACGATTCAGAACTTAGAAAGGAGATCCTGGCGGAGGTGCACTATACGAAATACACTTTGCATCCAGGCAGTACCAAAATGTATAAGGACCTCCGCACGACCTTTTGGTGGCACGGGATGAAGAGAGATGTGGCGCTCTTCATGTCGCAATGCATGGCCTGTCAGCAGGTGAAAGCTGAGCATCAGCGACCGGGCGGGGAGATGCAGAACCTCGCTATTCCCGAGTGGAAATGGAATCATGTCACTATGGATTTTATTGTTGGCCTGCCGAAGACACCACGGGGGAACGACGCCATCTGGGTCATCGTCGATCGATTAACCAAGTCAGCGCACTTTATCGTCATCAAAGTTACTTTGAGCGTTGATCGCCTGGCGCAGACTTATCTTGACGAGATAGTACGGCTGCACGGTGTTCCAGTATCCATCGTCTCTGATCGGGATTCACGGTTCATGTCACGATTCTGGAGTAGCCTTCAGTCGGCGCTGGGAACCAAGTTGCAATTCAGCTCAGCTTACCATCCTCAGACCGACGGCCAAACGGAGCGCGTCAACCAGATTCTTGAAGACATGCTACGGCTCTGCGCTATCGACTTCAAATCAAGCTAGGACGTCCACCTACCGCTGGCAGAATTTGCATACAACAATAGCTACCAATCCAGCATCCAAATGGCGCCGTATGAAGCCTTCTACGGCCGGAAGTGCAGATCTCCTATTTGCTGGGATGAAGTCGGGGAACGGCAGATACTCGACCCGGAGCTGGTAGAACAGACTGTGGAAAAGGTCAAGCTCATTCGGGAAAGATTAAAGACCGCATAGAGTCGCCAGAAAAGCTACGCGGACATTCATCGTCGACCACTCGAGTTTCAAGTAGGCGATCACGTATTCCTCAAGGTGTCGCCCATACGGGGAGTTAGTCGATTCGGCGCGAAAGGAAAGCTGAGTCCGAGATTCGTTGGGCCGTTCGAAATACTTGAACGGGTCACACCAGTGGCCTATAAAATTGCCCTACCACCGGCGCTTGAAGGTGTTCACAATGTCTTCCATGTTTCTCAATTGCGGAAGTACGTGCACGACCCGAGCCACGTGGTAGATTTTGGCCAGCTGGAGCTAAAGTCTGACTTATCCTACGTTGAAGAACCAGTTCGAATCATAGAACGCAAGGATAAGCTGCTGCGCAATCGAGCGATCCCTCTCGTCCGCGTCCTCTGGAAGAACCACTCGGTCGAAGAGTCGACGTGGGAGCTTGAATCGGAGATGAAGGATAAATTTCCTTCATTGTTCTCGTAGAGGTAGGTTTCATCTTTAAGTTTCGAGGACGAAACTTTTTATTAGTTGGTTATGGTGTAGTGCCCCGTCCCTACATCGTGCCCCGTCTCCGTCCACGGGGTGCGCGAGAAAGGAACACTGTCGCTATCGATTTGGTCGGGACCGATAGGTCGGAATCGGCCGAGTCGATCGAACGGGAACGGTTGAATTAAGATCCATTCCACGTTATGGAATGGCTTCTTCGGAACCAAGTCCCATATTCAGCGGGTTGCGCCTCGAGGATTGGCTCTGCGGCTGAGTCGAGAGAGACCTCCCGTTGCTCTGGTTTTTATGCCGCAATTGAATTGGCTTTGGCTTTCGTTTTCGTGAATGCTTTCGATGGGTTTTCGTGACGCGTTTTCGAGCTCGCATTCATATCGAAATTCCTTGAAATACACAGTGTTCTAATCAGTTGCTTATGCGATTGTAGGTGATCGCGTAGGCGACGACAGCGCAGCCAACCGGTCGCTCGCTTGAAGCAAGCTAAGGCGAGTGGCTGACCTCCTTCGTCCCGTCCCTCTACTTCAAAAACTCAACATGTGAAGTAAAATAAATGCTTGTCATAATAGTATAGAATCAATGAAATCGTGGCACGATACTTCACGAAACACTTGTTATCGAACTGTCGGTTTTGGAAATGAAAAACGTGCTTCCCTATGCAATTACACTTGGTCTATGCCAATCCAACGAATGAATCTATTAACGCTTATCGCAACGATACAGAAAAAATGAGTAAATCAACTAAGTTCCAAAGGAAACGGTCATTGGACAACTTGTCGACAAGGTGAAGTTCCTCGAACGGTTGCCTCGGCCAAGGGACCGGTTCGGCCCGGGAGGAACGTGTGTAGCAGCGCCAACCCTTCATCGGCGCGAGTTATGCGGGCACTTTCGCACAGGGCTCGCTACCCGACGCGAAAGGGGCGTCGTCTAACCGAATGCTATAGTCCGCGATGGCTTGACATTGCCAGTGGCCTTTAAACCCCTGTCACTACTTAACAGGTGCACGGGACACGGGATGAACATGATAGTTGCTTGCCTCAAAACATGTTAACATGCAAATCATACAGGATGGTTAGAAAGATCATTGAAATAGCTAGCAAACATGTTTATGAAACTTCTTGAATCAAATGCAGAGCTTGGATTTAATTAGCCATTCGCCAGTACATGTGTTTCGTGCTGATCCTCGCTCTTTACAGGTCCCGTAAACTAGGAAGGACGCGCCAACTAGCAAGGCGCCGTTCGTGACTTTTGAAGCTTTGGCCGTGCGTCGAAGACTATCTCTCAGCGACTCCACATTTTGAAGGCTCTTGACAGTCCAAGGAAAATGACTCAGCGTCCCTCCCATCCAGGTCAATGGAGTACTTGTGTATATTGAGGGATGTGTGCAATGTATGGAACGGCTATCTCATCGGCACTCTTTTGTAATCGAGTCATGTTGTAGCCCGCGCGGCAATGAGTCTTGTGTCGGAGTCTGTAAAAAGATATTCATTATCAATAAAGATCAAGTTTCCTTTACTTATTGTGTGTATCAATTTGTCTGCGTACTCTCTTAGATCTCGTGTCTCGGATTACCTTATGACTTGGCCTTGTGCGATCGCAAATTAGGTTCGCACGGCATCACGCCCGGGGGACGACTATCGATTCGACGGAATCGGGGCGTGACAGGCTACCTTCTCTAAAATCTCGAATGGTCCGACAAATCTCGGGCTCAGCTTTTCTATCATCCCAAATCGCATCACACCTCGCATCGGTGTAACCTTCAAGAAGACATGAGCTCCTGCTGTGAATTCCAAAGGTCGTCGATGTACGTCCGCATAACTCTTCTATCGACTTTGAGCAACTCTAAGTCTTTCTCGAATTAAGCGAACTTTCTCGACGGCCTGCTCCACAAGTTCCGGTCCAAGCACTTGCCGTTCACCTACTTCATCCCAGCATATCAGTGATCGACATTTTCGTCCATACAAGGCTTTGTACGGGGCCATTTGAATACTTGCCTGATAACTGTTGTTATAGGCAAATTCTGCTAATGCGAGATGTGTGTCCCAATTTGTCTTCGAATCGAGCACGCACAATCTCAACATATCTTCCAAAATCTGATTTACTCTCTCTGTCTGACCATCATTCTGCGGATGGTAAGCCATACCAAAGTTCAACTTTCTGTCCATTGCTGAGTGCAGACTTATCCAAAATTACGACAAGAATCTTTCGTCTCTATCCGACACTATCGAAGCTGCACCCCATGTAATCGGACAATTTCATTTATATAGATCTGAGCCAACCGTTCTACGCCCCACGTAACTTTTATTGGAATGAAATGTGCCGACTTGGTTAATCTATCCACGATAACCCAAATCGCATCATTTCCCTTCTGAGTTCTTGACAAACTGACTATAAAATCTATACAGATATTATCCCACTTCCACAGTGGAATAGCCAAATTTTGTAGTTCTCTACCTGGCCGTTGGTGTTCGGCCTTCACACGCTGACAAGCCATACATTGTGATACGAATAGAGCCACATCCTTCTTCATACCATGCCACCAAAATGTTGTTCGCAGATCCTTATACATCTTCGTGCTTCCCGGATGCAAGGAATACTTCACGAAATGAGCCTCGGTCAGTATTTTCTTCCTGATATTCTCATTCTTAGGGAGGCACAATCTTCCCTTGACACGAATAGTGTCTTCTTCAACGGTAAAGTCCGACGCCTTTCCTGCTAGAATCAACTCGCGTATCTTCTGCAGAAACGGGTCATCCTTCTGAGCAATCTTAATCCTTCCCTGGAGACTCGGTTCAAGCTGCAATTGAGCCAACTGTACATTCTGTGGACGGACCCTGAATTCGATGCCCATCTCTTCAAGATCCCGTAGTACCTCTTTTGCTATTGCTAGTGATCCAACAAATTTCTGACTCAATGCATCAGCTACTACGTTCCCTTTACCCGGCGTGTAAGAGATTGTCAAGTCATAATCTTTGATCAATTCTAACCAACGTCGCTGCCTCAAATTCAATTCCTTCTGTGTGAATATGTATTTCAGGCTCTTGTGATCCGTGAAGATCTCGCAGGACACACCATAGATATAGTGTCGCCACAATTTCAACGCGAACACAATCGTCGCCAGTTCCAAATCATGTGTTGGGTAATTCTTCTCATGTTGTTTGAGTTGTCTCGACACATAAGATATTGTCTTCCCATGTTGCATAAGAATACATCCCAAACCAAGTCCCGACACGTCACTGTAGATTTGAAATCCCTCAAAGCCCTCTAGAAGTGCTAAAATTGGAGCCGTGACGAGCCGCTGCTTGAGTTCTTAGAAACTACTCTCACAGTCGTCGGTCCACTTAAATACGACTCCCTTCTGGGTTAGGCGAGTCAAAGGCGATGCGATTCTCGAGAAGTCTTTCACAAATCTACGGTAGTACCCGCTAAACCAAGGAAACTCCGTATCTCACTAGCTGATGCAGGCTGCTTCCAGTCCACAACTGCCTCAATCTTCTTTGGGTCAACGGCAACACCTTCTGCCGAAACAACATGTCCTAGGAACGACACGCTGTTCATCCAAAACTCGTACTTGCTTAGCTTTGCATAGAGCTGGTTGTCCCGCAGCGTCTGAAGTACTTCTCTCAAGTGTTCGACATGAGTCTCCCTGTCCTTTGAGTAGATCAAGATGTCATCGATGAACACAACAACAAACTTGTCTAAGAACGGTCGAAACACTCTATTCATTAAATCCATAAAGGCTGCTGGAGCATTAGTCAAGCCGAATGGCATGACCAAAAACTCATAGTGTCTGTATCTCGTACGAAATGCTGACTTAGGAACATCTTCGGATCTGATCTTCAACTGATGGTATCCTGAACGAAGATCAATTTTAGAAAACACGGTCGCCCCTTGTAACTGATCGAACAAATCATCTATTCTTGGCAAAGGATACTTGTTACGGATGGTTGCTTTGTTTAGTTCTCTGTAATCGATGCACAGCCGCATTGTCCCATCCTTCTTCTTTACAAATAGTACTGGAGCTCCCCATGGAGATACACTTGGGCGAATGTATCCCCGGTCTAGTAATTCTTGTAGCTGCACCTTTAGTTCCTTCAATTCTGTCGGAGCCATCCTGTACGGCTTTTGATATCGGACGAGTATCCAGAAATGTATCAATTGTGAATTCAATTTCTCTATCTGGCGGCATCCCAGGTATCTCGTCCGGAAACACATCGGGAAACTCTGCCACAACTTCGATCTGATTCGAATCTACACCCTTCATTTGAGTGTCAAAAATAGAAGCAAGGAACCCTTCACACCCTGAGTACAACATGTGCCTTGCTGTAACTGTCGATATTACCATGGGTCCTTGGAACGCCGAGCCACACGAGTAAGAGAACTCTATTTCTCCGGTTAGGCGAAACACAACTCTCTTATCCGTACAGTCAATTGTTGCATGACAGGCGCTGAGCCAGTCCATTCCCAAGATGATATCGTACTCTTTGATGTCGAGTACAATTGCATCCAGAGATAAAGTCTTGCCTCCAATTTTAATGTAGCCGTCCCTACAAATCAAAGTTGCAGGCATATCTACTCCCGAAGGAGTGCTAACACAAAAATCTGTCTTCAATTGAGTCATACAAAATTTATTTTCTGTTGCAAAATCAGAAGAGATAAAGCAATGAGTAGCGCCAGAATCAAAAAGTACTCTTGCAGGTGTGGCTTTATATAGCAACGTACCTGTTATAACATTTTTCGTGGTCTGGGCCTCTGTCTGAGTCAAGGCATAAACCCTTGCTTGCCTACCTTGTTGATTCGGTGCATTCCCAGCTGGAGCCGGTAAGGCTGGTGTAGCTTCGCCACGATGCTAGTTGTTATACTGGCCCCGATTATGATTGTTGTTATGCCCACAATACTGATTGTTGTTATGCCCACGAGGAGGATACTGACTCCCTCCTCTATTTCTGCAGTCAGCTTCCTTATGGCCTTGTTCGCCACATTTGAAACACTTAACCCGACAATCTTCGGATCGATGTCCCCAACGGTTGCATGATTTATAACATTCTGCATGTTGAGACCCCCTATTGTCTCCAGTATTATGATGCTTAGGTGCATCATTCCTGCTAGCAACCAAGGTCGTTTCTGATTATTGAGTCCTTGGTTGCTCTTCGTTGTCTTACGACTAGCCGGCTTATGAAATCTCTCCATCTCGAGAGCTGTCTCGTACGCCTCCCGATAAGATGTACATTTTTGACTTAGCACATCTCGCTCTAGGCCCTCATTCAAGCCTTGCACAAATCTTCCTCGCTTGGCGTCGTCATTCGGTACCATGTACCTAGCGAATGCGACTCTCTTCAAAAACTCTGTCTCGTAGTCCTCCACGAACATACTGCCCTGTCGAAGTGCAATGAACTCATTCTCTTTTTGTTGACGGACATCAGGTAGAATGAATTGGGTAATGAAAGCCTGCTTGAAGGCCTCCCAAGACATCTTCTTGTCCTGACTATTTCTGCAAAAGTGCCTGTCTCTGAGAAATCCATCATTCCTGGGCCTTGAGATGAAGTAGTACCGCGGTACACTCCACTCTTTTACTGCCCTGTATGTCCAACATTCAAAAATAGCCCTCCAGTGTGTTCAAGAAGCCCATTACCTCATCTGGCTTCTCTCTCCCGTTAAACTCAGGCGGGTCGCAGCTCTTAAATTTAGAGAACTTGAAGCTCGTCCTCTTCCGTATCGGCATTTCAGGTTTCTCTGCCGGCACTTCTACGGTCTCGATTGCTGCGGCCTTTACAGAAACATTGGAATCGACCGTCAGCTTGGTGACAATCTGAGTTAGACTATCCACTTGTTTTTGTTGAGCATCTAGCTGCTCCTGAAACTGATACTATAGTTGCTCTTGAAGCGCACGATGTTGAGCTTCGCTCTGCTTCCTCTGAGCCTCCATTTGTTTAATCAGTTTCTCAATTGGGTCAGACGATGAATTCGTCTTTGCGCTATCACCCTTGGTCATTCTACAACAAAGAAATAATTCCATTAGCACTCATAAAATATTTATGGGCTTATTGTATGGAACATTATTTCATGCCAGCGCTATCGACACCATCAATCAAGAAAATTTGCATCAAGACTTCCTTTTTGAAACATTTATTTTTGAAATCCGAGGAAGTGAAACCGTGCTCTGATACCAACTTGTCACGCCCCGATTCGGGGAATCGCTCGCTTTGCTTCGATTCACGCCGAATCGATTGTCCTCGCTAAGGCGTGATGCCGTACAAGTCTGGAGTTGCACTTGTACAAGGCTAGAACATGCACATTTATATCATTTCATCACATTTGAAAAATAAAATAAGCCACAATTGCGAAAACATTGAGTAAGCGGAATAGGAAGAAAAAAATATTCATTTTATTGATGATTGTAGTCAGAATACAACTTTTTTCGATAATATTTGAAATGCCTTTTCGGCTACATTGATTCATGAAAAGAAGTATAACTGATAGGCTGCCATAAAATAATTTCCCGTTCCATACATCATGCCCCTTTAGTAATTTGAAATATAAGCAGCTATCTTTGAAATCTCCGCAATACTTTGTGCGTCTTTAGGGAAAAACAACTTGAAAGGAAACAGTAGTTCAGCAAGCTTTAATTGCGATGTGCGCCCGAGCCTTCTCCAGTACCTGTGGAGGAGGGGTCAGCACATTATAATAATACGCTGGTGAGCCCCATTGGCCCACTCAGCTAAACCAAGATTTTATTAATGACAAGCATTTTAAAGATATGAACTTATAAGGGACAGGCAACATTTAGAGTAAATCACAATTCAAATGACATGGTAGTTCATAAAACCATGTTTATATTACCATTGGCCGAATCCAGCTTTCCTGCAATAGATACAGGATAATAATAATATACTTATCGTCCCTGCATAAGACATTGATTAGCATACATTCCCACGATGTGACCACTGGTGTTGTTAAACCATATGGACTCTTTTCATTCATTCATTTGCATTTGGGACTTCAAGATAATGAGATGACAGCACAGTATGGAGCTAGCCTCTATGATACCTCGTATTACTCATGTTCCCTAAAGTACTTTATTTTTTCCTCCTAGGCCGAATCGGTACCGGTTCCCCTGTACCGTTCGAGGAAACTATTGCTCAATCCTTGTATACAAGTTGTCCATGGTCAGGCGAATGTGTGTCCGACTCGATATACACAGTGTGCATAGAATATTTGAAGTAATAGGCAACATGATCATTCTTAGCATTTCATAACCATTATTCTAGGCATCAATTCAATCATTTCAATGTTCAGTTCATTACAGTGCAATCAATTCATTTCAATGTTCGATCTCTAGCATCTTAGTGGGATTGACTTGTGGCATTAGCATCTTGATATCGATCAACGGATGTTGCAAGACAATTATTTAGTTGGCATGAAGGAACAGCGAGAGGGACAATACCACCACAGAGATCCACACTCACCAAATTAAAGAATCGTCGAGAGAGAAAGGGACACTTGTACGCTTAGCCTTCCGTCACCCGTCAGTCTGTATTGGCACCAAAAGTTTGGTTAATAATCCATCTCATTGTGTTCTCTTCTCTCAGAATTCTCAAGAATGAATGCTATGCAAATTGATAAAAACGGGCAAGAATCAAATCATCAAAAATCATTCAGAAAAGCATCCATCAAAACCAAGTAACAAAACCAGCAACAAAACATCTAGAGAAAACCCTTGGACGCATTTCAAGAGAAACCGATCCATTAGTTGGAAAGGTTCTTATGTACTTGTCCGTGATCGATTCGATGCCGACGGTAAGTTTCCCCAATACTCGGTTCTGACCGATCAAGTTAGCCAAGCCACAAGCCTTACATAGTGAACCGCTAAGAGCGGGACACTACAAAGCGTGTTGCGGCTCAAGGTAGGATGCTGGATAACCACATGGAAGATTCGATGCCTCCGGGGCTAGCTTTTCGCGGAGGGACGGTCCTATATCCCCGAGCCGGTCCAAGATAGCTTGACATTGCTAGTGACCAATCATATAGATGTGTCGGCAAGAGCGACAAATTTGCGTGTTTGCCTTTGGATAGCGTCAAGTACTAGCACGGCGTCGGTCGAATCATGAGACAGTCTAGTACGACATGTATCAAGTCAGTAAGATGTAATCCCGTTAGTACCAGCCTTGTATCAGCACGAGAGGAATGAGTTATAGCTTATGTCAGCAAGACACGGGCTTCGACACAAAGCAAGGCTTTCGCGTATCGGCATTGTTGGCCTAAGTTTGCATAAGTTAAGTCGAGTGCCATCGCTTTAAGTCGAAAGGACCGTAATGTAAAAGTTGGCTAAGTCAGGGAGTCGTTAGGTACGACCTCATCTTGAAGCACGAACAAGTCTAGGCAAAGTCTATCGGCATGACCAGCACGAGTCGTCCCCTTGATGTCATTAGCACGAGATCAAGTTAAAGTCACGGCACGACCCTGCCATCCTGCGTTGAAGTTCGGTCAAGTACCTAAGCGATGAGGCACTACCTCGATCGAAACACACGTTGGCATGGCATGACCCTGTCGTTGCATTGTTAAGTATAGGCTGAGACGTCTTGTTCTAAAATGGATCCTAAGACAAGATTAGAAAGACAATCGTAAAGGGACTTGTAAGCTGTACAAAGTAAATGAACGTGTCGGTTTTGTATGGGTGGGCGAGGAGCTCACTCCACCAGTACAGTTGAGTACTGACACCCACACAGTTTTTATGTGCAGGCACATGTAGAAGCTCGTGGTGCGGAGCTCACTTGGATGCGTCGAGGCACGGAGTTCCTTGGCGAGTCGAAGCGTGCGGCCGTATGAAGTCAAGACTTATGCAGGACATATTGTATGGACATCACCTTCCGAAGCTTCCGCTGGATTCAAGTATTGTATCGAGAGATGAGAGAGAGCAGAGTGAATTATAAAATGAGAGAAAAGTGAGCACGAGAGACTTGTAATTTGTATTGACCCGCTCCGTCCTAGCGGAACGTCGATTCAAACGACAAGTGTAATGACTCAAACGAGCCGTCGACTCGAAGAGTTGCATCGACCCGATGAAGTATCGATGCGAATCGATACAAGACTTACAATGGCCCGTCAAAGATGATTCCAGACTGTAATACCCCAAGTCCCAAAATACGTAGGACTAGGAACGTAGACATGCCAGGTGTATTCATACGAAGTATACTCCAATATATGGAAGCCTCGTATGAATACATAAGCTGTAAAAATACAGTATAACTATAACTAATCTCATCCACACAGATTAAATGAATAAAAGACATCATATAAAGATAATGAATTGTCTTGATACAATATGTTGGGCGGAGACAAATCCACTACCAACAAAATAAAGAAAAGTACATAGAAAATGAAATGAGTGGCGAGCGGAGCAAAGACGATCCAAGTACAATCATCCTCGAAGAAATAGCGAAGATCACGGCTAGAGCTAAAGCACCTACGAAAGACAATAGCACACACCTGGCAAGACAACCAGGTCCTCAGAGTGACGTAACAAGACACATAATATCATGCCATAAACTGAATAAATATTGCTCAATAAATAAGTAAATCGAATTATAACATGGTCCAATACGCACCTACTGAACGAGCGTACCATCCCCCCAACCAAATAAGGACAGGAGATGGTAAAGTAATTCACGGTAAGGTATCTTCCCATGCTATGAATCCAATATGGTATCCGGACCCCAACAAGGTTCAATACCTTCTTATCGAAGTAGTAAGTCACACCTACAACCAAACAAGGACAAGATGTGACGAACTAATTCGCGACAAGCTATTGTCCCAAGCCGCGGTCAGATACAAGTACCCAAACTAAAAGTACTCATACCTAACGGATAAAGGTAGCCTACCGTTCTAAGTGAAATGTAGTTAAAAACAATCCTTCCTACGCATGGGCCCTGGCTGAATAGGATCGGCATAGTCCCCCCTTGGGCACCAGAGGCCCCATCAGTAAGAGCATGACGTTCCGCAAAATCGTCAGTGGCCGTCAGTAATCATGGGTAATCTGACCCGCGTCTCCGACGGAGCTCACGGGTTACAAAAGGAAAAGTGCATCGAAGCCCATACGCTAAGGATTTGTCCTTCCCGCCCAATGCCTACTGTGTTGTATCCACAACACAAACCACTATAACCGCTAAGTCAAACTAGCATACAATCTCTATTAGCGGTTATTCCTATCGCACGGCTTGTACGTACTGGTGGCCAGCCAATTACGCACTTCCGTGTTCTACATGCGACACACAACTTCATGGTACAACGTGTCAAGGACAATGAATGCAACACACAAGGTGGTCCCTTAAATCTAGGTTTAATGTGAGAAATATAATACATAGCAGGAAATATAAATGAACAGTAAGTTCTAACAGTTATGCCATGTATCACAGTTTATTTTGCATAAAGAAAATAAATAATGCATAAAATATGAGCTAAAATAAATAAACAACAAATGGCAAGGTGTCTTGTCTGGTAGTACGCCTGGTGTGCTGTGATAATCACGGTGGCACGAACTACGACTTCGATGTAACAACTATGCAAAGTGACCTCGGATGGTTGCATGGACAGTTCCATTGGATCCAGAAGGGTCAAAATAGTTAGGATTGACATAGGGTAGTCTCGAAATGGGCGAAGGAATAGGAACAATAGGACATGGATACGGACATGAGAAAATCAAAGGATATTTAGACAAAATATTTATATTACTTAAAACTG
Source organism: Iris pallida (assembly GCA_029216955.1). Lineage (NCBI taxonomy): Eukaryota > Viridiplantae > Streptophyta > Magnoliopsida > Asparagales > Iridaceae > Iris > Iris pallida. The sequence continues at coordinate 893,625 of JANAVB010025198.1, forward strand.
TAATTTGTTACCAAAATATTTTACATACTACATTCTTGAGTAAAAATAGTTTTTAGGCCAAAATACATAAATTAGGTATTATGAATAATATAAAAATATATTTAGAACATCTCAATATCATGAGAACAAAATAACAATATGTCTTGGTAACTCCCATGAAATAATAATGATAATTAATAACAGTAAAATTTCTATTTAACATATATATGTTTTTACAAATCCAAGACATATACCCCTTTTTTTTTATCATAGAATAATAATAATAAACTAATCGCAAAATACTACTACTGTACAAGGAGAAGACAATAATAATAATAATAATAATAATAATAATAATAATAATAATAATAACTTACAGTAAAAATAATAATAATAATAATAATAATAATAATAATAATAATAATAATAATAATAATAATAGTAATAATAATAATAATAATAAAAAATTAGCTCAGTTAACACAAAATAACAAGGTGAAACCATTAAATACTAAGTAATTAAATAATATAAAAGAATGAAAGAATTTAATTTAATTGTGTCTCTTTTCCTCAGAGGAGAGAGAGAAGAGTCAAGGAAAAATTTAAGAAAAGGGGATCGAGGGAGTGAGAGAGGAATGGAGTTGAGAGAGATGAGCGTGAGAGGGAGAGAGGGAAGGAGTGGCGGCGGGACGGAGGGAGGCCAGGGCGGTGGAAGCGAGGATCTGGGCGGCGTGAGGGTTGAGGTCGTTCGGCGGCGTGAGGGTTGAAGGGAGCGACGGTTCTCCAGCAAGTTAGGTCGGCGGTTCAGGCGGGTTAAGTCGGCGCCGGTGGTCTACGCACGGACACGGCAACGAAGGTGAGGTGAACTGCGGCAAAGCCGGAGGTGCTGCTCCGGCGCTCCGGTCTAGGCGAGGCACCGAGGATGTACTGGAGTGGCGTGGCTGGTTGGGAGAAGCGAGGCGGTCCGCCGTGGTCCTCGCCGGCTTGACGCGGCCAAGCTCGGCGCACGACGGGGGACTGGGACTATTCCGGCGCGGCGGATGGGCTTGCTCCCGGCGGTCGTGCCAGATCTGGGAGCTGCTCGGCTCGGGCTAGGCATGGCTGGGTCGGTACGTGGTGGCAGCACGCTCAGGGCGAGCGGCGGTCAGAGTTCGTGCGGTTCGTCGAGGTCGACGACGCGGGGACGGGGACGACGGAGCTCAGGTTAGGCTTCTTCGTTTAATTTATTGGGGTTTTGGACTGTCGGGCTGCCGCAACGCTGGCCGTGGTGGCTGAGGCGGTGTTGGTCGAGGGTTTTCGGGGTCGCCGGCATCGAACGCCGGTGATGGTGGTGGTCTGGAGGTCAGGGTGTCTGTGGTTGGGTTGACGAGGCAGTGGGGGTTCGGCCATGGATCGAGGTCAGGGAATTGGCGACAATGGCGGTGGTTGCTAGTTGGCTGGAATTGGCCGGGGCGGTTGTGCAGGTAGACCGTCCTAAAAATACATGGGTCAGGCCGGAGTGGGAACTCGTCGAGGTCTTTGTCGAGACGGGACGAGGGGGATGGTGATGGTGGCTGTGGGTGTCGACGGTGGTTTCGCCGGTGGTCTCTGGCAGAGGGGAGGCCGGGGTATCGAGTTCGGGACGGGGTGCTGGACAGGGAGGAGGTCCGGAAGGCTGGGATGACCAGGGTGCTACGGGGATGGTCGAGGCCGAGGACAGGGGTGGACGACCGAAATTAGCTAGGATAGATTTAGGTTTTGATTGTGTCGGGGTTTGTCCGACACGGAGAGGTTGAAATTGTATGTGTAAAAAAAATATGGAATAAGATATTGGATGGACACAGACACGATGTACGTAGATTTGTGGAGAAAATTTTTGGAGAAAATATTGGAGGAGTACCTGCCTATTTATAGGATGTGGGAATTCCCAATTGGATATGAACTAGGAATAGTTTAAACCCAAAATAGATAATCCGTAGTTTAATTTAAATCAATTTAAACCCAAATCCAATTCAAATCCAATCCAAATCAAATTAAATATATTTAAATTCCCTTAGTTTAAAATCAAATCATTAAATCAAATTTCAATTATTTAACTATTTAAATAAATTCATAGATTCAAATTAAGATTTAAATCTCCACAATAAATTCAAAATATGCCTTGAAAAAATACTAATAATATTAATTTCGAAAATTATACTTTTATTTAAGATAACTAATAAACAATTACTAAATATGTATGTAGGTACAAATTATGTTCTCATAATTATGCTTTTCTAGCAAAAAATATTATTTATTATTAATAATTGTGAGGAATGAAAGGCTTTATAAATAAAATAACAAACTTGGAAATTTTTGGAACGATAACAAAATAATTATTATGTATATTATTTTGAAACTACAAAAATAGAAAAATAATATTTTCAAAAATATGTACGCTCGCACATAATCGCACTCGTCGAGCAATTTCGAAAAATAAAATTCGTGCGCGACGTATAATACGACTACGCGACGTACAATACAAAAATTTAAATCGGTACAAATATTAATTAAAAAAATAGTAGAAATTTAGGGGTTTTACATCCTACCCAACTTAAAAGAATTTTGTCCTCAAAATTAAGAATTAGTAGGGGGGTGAGAAGACACAAGGGGGGTTTCGATGATGAACAATAAATAACAAAATCATGCCGTAAGAAATTGCGATCTAGATCATAGGAAAATAATACGATTCGGTCGTAATCGATAGGATGGCTAGAGGTAGTTCTAGTATAACGCCTTCGTTCCTCTAAACAAGGCGAAAGCAATATAGAGATCGAAGGAGGCATTTATCGAATACGAATACGTGATTCAAAGACGATCGAAATAATTTCAAAGGAATTGTCAAGACAGTCGTGGGTGGGATTGTAAGGGCCACGTTTAATTATGTTCCCATCCACGTAGAGTAATAGACAAAAGCGAACCAAAGTGCACTCGGTTGATCAGACCATCATGCACCAGTTCTGATAGACGATATGTTAGTGAGCGCGCTCAATAGAATAAGTCATGAACAAACTCGATAAATGGATGAGTTTGCAAACCTAGATTATAGTTGCAACATTAGTCAAAGTGGTAAAAACATAGGCACGAGATATTTAGATTAAAACAAGGCATAATGATTCTAAGTCATACAGTCGTCCTATAGTCTTCTTGTCCAAGTCCTTGGTTGGCTAGACGGGTTAGGTCCTCTAGATTCTAGGATCTAAATAAACTTGCTAATATAGGTCACTAGGTCAAAGGGGTTGTTAGGACATAAGGTATTCTACCCAACTTAAAGAATTAAATTAATGGTGTTTTGGGACAACTAACTAGTAGGGTCAATCTCTAGCAAGCACGAAGGGAAGATAAGAAAGGGATGAAAGGAAGCAAGCAAGATGCAATTGATGAGTCAAACGGTAGATAAAATCAAGGGAAGTGGTCAAGTATGTGGATGAGATCCTAAACTTCTAATCCTATTCGCAGGCTTGCTTGGTATGGTAAAGTAACCAAACAATTTATCTTGACCTGCATGGGCCACCACAAAAACATGTAACGCCCCAAGTCCCAAAATACGTAGGACTAGGAACGTAGACATGCCAGCTGTATTCATACGAAGTATACTCCAATATATAGAAGCCTTGTATGAATACATAAGCTGTAAAAATGCAGTAGAACCATAACTAATCTCATCCATACAGATTAAATGAATAAAAGACATCATATAAAGATAATGAATTGTCTTGATATAATATGTTGGGCGGAGACAAATCCACTACCAACAAAATAAAGAAAAATACATAGAAAATGAAATGAGTGGCGAGCGGAGCGAAGACGATCCAAGTGCAATCATCCTCGAAGAAATAGCGAAGATCACGGCTAGAGCTAAAGCACCTGCGAAAGACAATAGCACACACCTGGCAGGACAACCAGGTCCTCAGAGGGACGTAACAAGACACATAATATCATGCCATAAACTGAATAAATATTGCTCAATAAATAAGTAAATCGAATTATAACATGGTCCAATACGCACCTACTGAACGAGCGTACCATCCCCCAACCAAACAAGGACAGGAGATGATAAACTAATTAACGGTAACGTATCTTTCCATGCTATGAATCCAATATGGTATCCGGACCCCAACAAGGTTCAATACCTTCTCATCGAAGTAGTAAGTCACACCTACAACAAAACAAGGACAAGATGTGACGAACTAATTTACGACAAGTTATTGTCCCATGCCACGGTCAGATACAAGTACCCAAACCAAAAGTACTCGTACCTAACGGATAAAGGTAGCCTACCGTTCTAAGTGAAATGTAGTTAAGAACAATCCTTCCTACGCATGGGCCCTGGCTGAATAGGATCGACATAGTCCCCCCTTGGGCACCAGAGGCCCCATCAGTAAGAGCATGACGTTCCGCAGAATCGTCAGTGGCCGTCAGTAATCATGGGTAATCTGACCCGCGTCTCCGGCGGAGCTCACGGGTTACAAAAGGGAAAGTGCATCGAAGCCCACACGCTAAGGAATTGTCCTTCCTGCCCAATGCCTACTGTGTTGTATCCACAACACAAACCACTATAACCGCTAAGTCAAACTAGCATGCAATCTCTATTAGCGGTTATTCCTATCGTACGGCTTGTACATACTGGTGGCCTGCCAATCACGCACTTCCGTGTTCTACATACGACACACAACTTCGTGGTACAACGTGTCAAGGCCAATGAATGCAACACACAAGATGGTCCCTTAAATCTAGGTTTAATGTGAGAAAAATAATACATAGCAAGAAATATAAATGAACAGTAAGTTCTAACAGTTATGCCATGTATCACAGTTTATTTTGCATAAAGAAAATAAATAATGCATGAAATATGAGCTAAAATAAATAAACAGCAAATGGCAAGGTGTCTTGCCTGGTAGTACGCCTGGTGTGCTGCGATAATCACGGTGGCACGAACTGCGACTTCGATGTAACAACTATGCAAGGTGACCTCGGATGGTGGCATGGACAGTTCCATTGGATCCAGAAGGGTCAAAATAGTTATGGTCGACATAGGGTAGTCTCGAAATGGGCGAAGGAATAGGAACAATAGGACATGGATACGGACATGAGAAAATCAAAGGATATTTAGACAAAATATTTATATTACTTAAAACTGTAATTTGTTACCAAAATATTTTACATACTACATTCTTGAGTAAAAATAGTTTTTAGGCCAAAATACATAAATAAGGTATTATGAATAATATAAAAATATATTTAGAACATCTCAATAACATGAGAACAAAATAACAATATGTCTTGGTAACTCCCATGAAATAATAATGATAATTAATAACAGTAAAATTTCTATTTAACATATATATGTTTTTACAAATCCAAGACATATACCCCTTTTTTTTATCATACAATAATAATAATAAACTAATCGCAAAATACTACTACTGTACAAGGAGAAGACAATAATAATAATAATAATAATAATAATAATAATAATAATAACAACAACTAACAGTAAAAATAATAATAATAATAATAATAATAATAATAGTAATAATAATAATAATAATAATAATAATAAAAATTAGCTCAGTTAACACAAAATAACAAGGTAAAACCATTAAATACTAAGTAATTAAATAAAATAAAAGAATGAAAGAATTTAATTTAATTGTGTCTCTTCTCCTCAGAGGAGAGAGAGAAGAGTCAAGGAAAATTTTAAGAAAAGGGGATCGAGGGAGTGAGAGAGGAATGGAGTTGAGAGAGATGAGCATGAGAGGGAGAGAGGGAAGGAGTGGCGGCGGGCCGGAGGGAGGCCAGGGCAGTGGAAGCGGGGATCTGGGCGGCGTTAGGGTTGAGGTCGGTCGACGGCGTGAGGGTTGAGGGAAGCGGTGGTTCTCCAGCAAGTTAGGTCGGCAGTTCAGGCAGGTTAAGTCGGCGCCGGTGGTCCACGTACGGACACGGCAACGAAGGTGAGGCGAACTACGGCGAAGCCGGAGGCGCTGCTCCGGTGCTCCGGTCTAGACGAGGCACCGAGGATGTACTGGAGTGGCATGGCTGGTTGGAAGAAGCGAGGCGGTCCACCGTGGTCCTCGTCGGCTTGACGCGGCCAAGCTCGGCGCACGACAGGGGACTGGGACTATTCCGGCGCGGCGGATGGGCTTGCTCCCGGTGGTCGTGCCAGATCTGGGAGCTGCTCGGCGCGGGCTAGGCGCGGCTGGGTCGGTACGTGGTGGGAGCGCGCTCAGGGCGAGCGGCGATCAGGGTTCGTGCGGTTCGCCGAGGTCGGCGACGCAGGGACGGGGACGATAGAGCTCAGGTTAAGCTTCTTCGTTTAATTCATTAGGGTTTTGGACTGTCGGGCTGCCGCTGCGCTGGCCGTGGTGGCTGAGGCGGTATTGGTCGAGGGTTTTCGGGGTCGCCGACGTCTAACGCCGGTGATGGTGGTGGTCTGGAGGTCAGGGTGTCTGTGGTCGGGTTGACGAGGCAGTGGGGGTTCGGCCATGGACCGAGGTCAGGGAATTGGCGACAATGGTGGTGGTTGCTAGTTGGCTGGAATTGGCCTAGGCGGTTGTGCAGGTAGACCGTCCTGAAAATACATGGGTCAGGCCGGAGTGGGAACTCATCGAGGTCTTTGTCGAGGCGGGACGAGGGGGATGGTGATGGTGGCTGTGGGTGTCGACGGTGGTTACGCTGGTGGTCTCTGACAGAGGGGAGGCCGGGGTATCGAGTTCGGGACGGGGTGCTGGACAGGAAGGAGGTCCGGAAGGCTGGGATGACCAGGGTGCTACGGGGATGGTCGAGGCCGAGGACAGGGGTGGACGGCCGAAATTAGCTAGGATAGATTTAGGTTTTGATTGTGTCGGGGTTTATCCGACACGGAGAGGTTGAAATTGTATGTGTAAAAAAATATGGAATAAGATATTGGATGGACACAGACACGATGTACGTAGATTTGTGGAGAAAATTTTTGGAGAAAATATTGGATGAGTACCTGCCTATTTATAGGATGTGGGAATTCCCAATTGGATAGGAACTAGGAATAGTTTAAACCCAAAATAGATAATCCGTAGTTTAATTTAAATCAATTTAAACCCAAATCCAATTCAAATCCAATCCAAATCAAATTAAATATATTTAAATTCCCTTAGTTTAAAATCAAATCATTAAATCAAATTTCAATTATTTAACTATTTAAATAAATACATAGATTCAAATTAAGATTTAAATCTCCACAATAAATTCAAAATATGCCTTCAAAAAATAATAATAATATTAATTTCGAAAATTATATTTTTATTTAAGATAACTAATAAACAATTACTAAATATGTATGTAGGTACAAATTATGTTCTCATAATTATGCTTTTCTAGCAAAAAATATTATTTATTATTAATAATTGTGAGGAATGAAATGTAGCCTCCCTTCCCGGAAATTCTAGGAATATTTTTTATTTTATTTATTTGATTTAAATGGTAATCATGTGCTTTATATATATATTCCTAATGATTTCTAATTATAAATTTTTGTATTTAAATTATTTTAATAATTATATATGAGGATTTTATATAAGTATAATATATCTTAGTTTTACGCATATGTTATATGGTGATTATATATCTTGATTATAGATATCGATCATATATATATATATATATATATATATATATATATATATATATATATATATATATATATTTTAAATATATATATATATATATATATATTGTATGTATATATATTATATGGGGTAAATATAGCCATCACATACATATTATTGTTGTCACGCCCCGATTCATAGAGTCATTTATTCACATATTTTATCTCTTGGAATCGATCGTCCTCGCTTGGGCGTGATGCCGTACAAGTCTAGTATTGCACTTGTACAAGGCAAAGATGGTACATAATCGATTATTCTTCAAATAGGAACACATCGCAGCGGCAGAAGCAGATAAATTGAATTTAATGAGGACAATCTTACTTATTGAATAGAAGTACATCACTTCTTTATAGCAGCGGAGAAAAAGAGTAACTTGAAGCCACACAGAGATATGTAGAACTATATCCTCTTTATTGATAATTGAAGGAGAGTACAAGACTTGTATTGAAGTACAATATTTACAACACATCTCACTTTACATTGGGAACCAACTGAACAATGCTATACAGCTTATATTTGATATTTGGATACAATGGATTACCACTCGATATACTGACTTGGCTTACAATCTCACTGGTACAACTGATTACAATGTTCCATACATTATGCCCTTTATAAACAGAAGACATCATCTTGTGCAAGGAGAGCTTCTGTATGTCCAACAAATCTTCGATGCCGCGGAACCAATCCAGCTAATCTTCGTGTGTAGAACATTCCAAGCACGAGCACCTGCCCACAAAACGTGGGTCAGCACATCATCTATGTACTGGCGAGCAGAATCCAACCCACTCGCATAAACCAACATTTAAGTGATCATTTAAGCATGTATTTATTAGAGTGATCTTTCTATTTGGGGCCTAGCATCAGTTTACAGTTCATGGGCAATAATCAGAGTGAAGCATGTAAACATATTCTTAGTAGCATTCATATGGACATATCATTTATCATTCTTGGTGTTATCATGCAAAGGCATCATTGATGCATACTAGGTGTTATCATGAAAAGGCATCATTGAGGCATCGTTAACATTAACATTTTAAGCATGTTATAACAGTTCTCACTTCAAGCATCACTTAGCATGTCTGTTGTGTTTGAGCAATGATTAGAGCAAGGCATCTTTCTAGCATACTAAATGGAACATGTTAAGCAGGCAAGTTAAACCAACTTATACAATATCATAATTATGTGATTTCTTACCGATAGCCGACTCCTCGTACCTGTATCAATTACAGGTTATCTGATATACTTACTCTGCCTGCACAAAACATTCATTAGCATGCATCCTGACTACATGGTCACTGGTGTTGTTAAACCATATGGACTCTTCTCATTTCATTTCATTTTAAGATAATGCGGTCAGCATAGTAGGTGGCGAGCCTCTATGCCACCCCGCCTTATCCGTGCTCCCATAGCACTCATCATTATTTCCTCCTAGGCCGAATCGGTCCCCAGGGCCCTAGGAACCGTTCGAGGAAATTATTACTCAAACCTTGTATACAAGTTGTCCATGACCATGCGAATGCGTGTCCGACTCGATTGTGAACAAAATCGCATGGTAAAAACATATAAGGAAAGTAAAGGCAACAGTGCATCATTAGTCATATTCAATGACTTATTCATTTCATCATTACCATCATTTCATTTGGTGATCTCAACGATCCTAGCTTTATCATTTCTCATTCATTGCTTCATTGCAACGTATCTCATATCATTCCTTTCTTAAGGGGAACTTAACATTCATTCATTTCTTATAAGGGACAGGCAATATTTCATATTCTTGCAACAGTTATATAGAGGGTACATGATTCTAGTGTTTCATTCAGTTCATTGGTTCGATAGCATAGCCAGTTCATTTCTTATTCTATCATTCATAAGGCATCTCATTATTCAAGTGTCTACTTGTTCCAGCAGTGTTAAGCATAAGGGGCAATGTTATCAATTCATTCTCAGGCAGCGAATCACATTAACAGTTCAATGTGTTGTACATTTCAATAATTCTCAACAAAAGCATCTCTATTACTCAGCAACTAACATAAGGGACATTTAGGGGCAGTTCATAGCATTTCAATACTTCATCTATTAAGCATGAAGGAGTAAGGAGGAGGAAGGACAGTTCCACTCACCCAAAATTCCACTAAGCGTAGCTCCTCCAGCGAGCCACGTTCCAATATCCATTTTGTCTAGCCAGCTAAGAGAGACTGCATCAGTCTCAATTCTCCTGATTCCCAACATAAGTCACGGTCCAATATTCTGATCCCATCCAATAAGTCAACCAAATGCCTCGTGCGGAGCGGGGCATTACATAATATACCACTCAGAAAAAGTTTCGTCCTCGAAACTTAAGGAAACAAGTCTTCTACAAGATTCACTTAATCACCATGAGTTTACTCATTCAGCTTCAAATCAATATTCATTTCAGCCCACTCGGTCATTTTAAAATATCTATCCAACTGTACCATTTAAATCCATCAACGATTCGATCTGTCTATCTCTTTTTCAATTACTTGTAACTTCTCATTGATTCGCCAATATTTTCCTTACATTTCTATTTCAGTCACAACATATCACTTCGTTTGGATCCATACACATATTTTAGGCGTCCCCAAAACATATGCATTTCAGCCAAAGTTCGTGCTAGTGCGATAAATTCTTCCCATAATGTTATCTCAGTCACAACCAATCACTTCTGCTGGATCCATACACATATTTTAGGCGTCCCCAAAACATATGTACTTCAGCCAACTTCCATGTTAGTGCGATTCGATCAGCCACAATATAACTCTCTTTTCTAAATCCAACTTAGCATCCTTTCAATTGACTTATTGCTTTATTCACTTTGCCACAATCACTATCTTCTAGGCCACCACTTAACATCAGGGACAATCTCCATCCAAGCATAACATTTCTAACATTCGATCAAGGGTCTAACTTAGAGCCAATCATATCAAGGTTTCACAACGACAATCATTTTCCTTCCCAAATCCAACAACATTTTTCACCGAGGCAATTCATCTTTTCTAAAAGATACAATCCGAAGTCACCCACTATCGATTACCCGAATCAGGGTATAATTCTATGCAACAGTCAAGGTTAACTTAGCTACCCGACTATAGGTACACTCAAGCCTTACCTTACGATTGCAATTCCCACTTATGGCCGACATATAATCCTCAATGGTCAAACATCTCTTAAGGCTCAAGTTGAAGCATACATTCCCTTAGGTCAATACTCATTGGCACCATCTCTCATTCAATGCCACAAGGTTATTCTATGGGTCTCCAATGGTCACCTATTATTCAATCAATCTCTAAGGTTAGCTACACTGACAGCTAAACTTAATCATTCAGGTGACTTCCCTAGAGTGGACGGCTACTAGGATTATACTAGTTTCTGTTTCTTAGGGCCAACAAGCAACCGGCAGTTCTAAGGAACTCTACCCAAACCTATGGGTTATCAATTCAGTCTGAATAATGAATCGCCAATTGGGCTAAGCCAGCAATTGGTAAATCATCAACTGGTCGCTAGGGTCAAGTCTATCTATTCAGGGTCTTCCTCAAGGAAATAATTCCCACAGAGGCTCATTCTAGACTTACCCAACAATCGACTAAAATCGATCTATCAACATTACGGTAAATTCCAAATCCGACATACGATCTTCATCGTTCTAATAATCCATCAAGTAAATTTCCAATGATTCAATTTCTATTCCAATTCCTTTATACTCACACAAACCCATAAGCCAAGGCTAACTATTCAAGGGTCATCGATTCCGTTAGTCTCAACAGGACTATAGAATCATACTATTCGGTCGGTATGACGAAGTCACACCACTAAGTCATAAGCCAACAATCTATATCCCAACCAACAATCATCTATACCGACATTATCCAACACGTTTGAAATTTCTCGTTTCCATTTGTTTCTCAATCATCAACTATCTTACGGCATTCTTAATCTCATGCAGTAATGGTCAAGTAGTTCATCCCATTCAATCCGATAATTTATGTATCACTTAACCATCCTCTAGGCAACAACAGTATTCTGAGTCACTACTTGTTATTTTTCTAGTACAATTCAATTCTTCAGCATCATGCATCTATGCAATGACTATCCTTTGGTGATCAAGATGGATTGACATCTATTACACCTTAGGGTCAAGGCACAGATTTCTAATATTCCTTTGATTCACCGACAATATTTTCAAACTTTCAGCTTGGCAACCAACTTTGTATTAGCCACATTTGATTTACATTCAACCAATCGAAGTCAACATTCAGATGTTCTAAGCCACAATATTCTCTATCCAAGTCTATTTACCCATAGCATACTAACGGTCTTACTAGTCTGAGTCATCACTCGACTAAACAATTTCTAACCAAGCCACCAGTTATAATTTCCGACAATCTCGCTACCCAATATAACATCACCGTCAAGGGACACTCGAGTCATCTAACCACAATACATGACTCCCAGCTAAGTCTCGGCACTACCCAGTACTCACAGATAGTCTCATTGCTATTCTATGGAAAGGGTCAACATACATCTCGTTCTGAGGTGGTAGATGCAATATACCACTCAGAAATGAAGCCATCCTTAAACAATACCACTCAATTCTATTTCAGACATTCGTGATCTATGATGATCACAACACTTAGCCAACATCTCGGGGTCTCAATAGTATAAGCCAACATTCTTATGGTCTAGAAAGCAGTAGCCAGCACGCATGAGTCAATTCACCAAATTCTGTTGAACTCATCCATCAATTATTTCATTTCCAACTCTTTCTGCATCACATGCAATTCTCAACTTGTTACAGCATACCCAGCCACTTTTCTATATTCCCACATTTCTAACAGCATTCACAATATAGCATACTATGGCATCGAGTCATTGTTGGGTTATTTGTGTCCAAACCAACAACAATCATTCTTTCAGGGGCATCACAATGTATATAGACTTATTGTATGGAACATCCAGTGAGCAGCCAAGAGGGTCAATGATCTTTCAGACACGAACAACATAGGATGATTACAGAACAACAACAATATAATCGCGGAAGAAATCTTTGATTTAATCGCGGAAGCAACGTTGAGTGATCGCGGAAGCAACTTTGGTCAATCATCGGTGCAACTTTGATTTAAAACGAACCAAAGAAGAGACCAAGGACGTAAAGCTGTGCTTTGATACCAATTTGTCACGCCCCGATTCATAGAGTCATTTATTCACATATTTTATCTCTTGGAATCGATCGTCCTCGCTTGGGCGTGATGCCGTACAAGTCTAGTATTGCACTTGTACAAGGCAAAGATGGTACATAATCGATTATTCTTCAAATAGGAACACATCGTAGCGGCAGAAGCAGATAAATTGAATTTAATGAGGACAATCTTACTTATTGAATAGAAGTACATCACTTCTTTATAGCAGCGGAGAAAAAGAGTAACTTGAAGCCATACAGAGATATGTAGAACTATATCCTCTTTATTGATAATTGAAGGAGAGTACAAGACTTGTATTGAAGTACAATATTTACAACACATCTCACTTTACATTGGGAACCAACTGAACAATGCTATACAGCTTACATTTGATATTTGGATACAATGGATTACCACTCGATATACTGACTTGGCTTACAATCTCACTGGTACAACTGATTACAATGTTCCATACATTATGCCCTTTATAAACAGAAGACATCATCTTGTGCAAGGAGAGCTTCTGTATGCCCAACAAATCTTCGATGCCGCGGAACCAATCCAGCTAATCTTCGTGTGTAGAACATTCCAAGCACGAGCACCTGCCCACAAAACGTGGGTCAGCACATCATCTATGTACTGGCGAGCAGAATCCAACCCACTCGCATAAACCAACATTTAAGTGATCATTTAAGCATGCATTTATTAGAGTGATCTTTCTATTTGGGGCCTAGCATCAGTTTACAGTTCATGGACAATAATCAGAGTGAAGCATGTAAACATATTCTTAGTAGCATTCATGTGGACATATCATTTATCATTCTTGGTGTTATCATGCAAAGGCATCATTGATGCATACTAGGTGTTATCATGAAAAGGCATCATTGAGGCATCGTTAACATTAACATTTTAAGCATGTTATAACAGTTCTCACTTCAAGCATCACTTAGCATGTCTGTTGTGTTTGAGCAATGATTAGAGCAAGGCATCTTTCTAGCATACTAAATGGAACATGTTAAGCAGGCAAGTTAAACCAACTTATACAATATCACAATTATGTGATTTCTTACCGATAGCCGACTCCTCGTACCTGTATCAATTACAGGTTATCTGATATACTTACTCTGCCTGCACAAAACATTCATTAGCATGCATCCTGACTACATGGTCACTGGTGTTGTTAAACCATATGGACTCTTCTCATTTCATTTCATTTTAAGATAATGCGGTCAGCATAGTAGGTGGCGAGCCTCTATGCCACCCCGCCTTATCCGTGCTCCCATAGCACTCATCATTATTTCCTTCTAGGCCGAATCGGTCCCCAGGGCCCTAGGAACCGTTCGAGGAAATTATTACTCAAACCTTGTATACAAGTTGTCCATGACCATGCGAATGCGTGTCCGACTCGATTGTGAACAAAATCGCATGGTAAAAACATATAAGGAAAGTAAAGGCAACAGTGCATCATTAGTCATATTCAATGACTTATTCATTTCATCATTACCATTATTTCATTTGGTGATCTCAACGATCCCAGCTTTATCATTTCTCATTCATTGCTTCATTGCAACGTATCTCATATCATTCCTTTCTTAAGGGGAACTTAACATTCATTCATTTCTTATAAGGGACAGGCAACATTTCATATTCTTGCAACAGTTATATAGAGGGTACATGATTCTAGTGTTTCATTCAGTTCATTGGTTCGATAGCATAGCCAGTTCATTTCTTATTCTATCATTCATAAGGCATCTCATTATTCAAGTGTCTACTTGTTCCAGCAGTGTTAAGCATAAGGGGCAATGTTATCAATTCATTCTCAGGCAGCGAATCACATTAACAGTTCAATGTGTTGTACATTTCAATAATTCTCAACAAAAGCATCTCTATTACTCAGCAACTAACATAAGGGACATTTAGGGGCAGTTCATAGCATTTCAATACTTCATCTATTAAGCATGAAGGAGTAAGGAGGAGGAAGGACAGTTCCACTCACCCAAAATTCCACTAAGCGTAGCTCCTCCAGCGAGCCACGTTCCAATATCCATTCCGTCTAGCCAGCTAAGAGAGACTGTATCAGTCTCAATTCTCCTGATTCCCAACATAAGTCACGGTCCAATATTCTGATCCCATCCAATAAGTCAACCAAATGCCTCGTGCGGAGCGGGGCATTACAATTGTATGGATATATATAAAGGATTCATAAAGGTTTTATATATAAAAGATTCATATATAAATAATTGAGGAATTAAATGAACCACCCCAGGCCCAGCCTGGTCGGGCTGCAACCAGACCGCGACCCAGCCCATTCAGGCCAAACCCTATCAAATCCAGCAACTAAACCCAGCTGGGTAGAAGCCAAGGCCCAAAATCCCAGAGCTGAACCCACTGCAAAGCCAAAATAGCCTCAGACCCGATCCAAAGCAGCCGATCCCCATATATCAGCAGCGGTTGTATAGAGGAGAGAACGGAGAGATCGATAAAAACCTCACTAACCCTAACGCCAACGTCGCCCCCTGGCACCTACGCGTGCACCCAGCCACCGCGCGCGCACCAGCGCCACCGTGAGCCGCCCAGGCCGGTCGGCCAGGCGCTGGGACCATCCGCGCACACACGCGCGTAAGAGCAGCAGTAGCGGTTGATGGAGCCGACTTCAAGTCGACTTCTCCGCCACCACGCTTCACCGTTTTCTGAGCCGTTTGCACCGGTATGTACCCAATATAAGCGCCTTTGGATTCCTTCAATTAGATTTAATTGTAGTACTTTAGGTTGTCCAAGAAATCGACTCAAAGTCGAGCGAATAACCGTTCGAAAATAGGATATTAAAACAGTCGAAGTACTCCTATTCATGAACGAATCCTCGTTAACCCAATGACCTTTTTGAAAATCCATTTAAACATACCTGTAGACAACCTATACGAGATCAAACTCCTTTTTGTAGAATTGTTTTTAAGGTATTATACTGGAAATTATATATAGTTGAAAATCATAAAAAACCAGTTTTCAAAACTTAAAAAACCATCCACGCGACGTGCGTCCCGCCAAACCGGGAGACGTGGTCGCACACCGTAAGCATCAAAAGCTGCGTAACGGCTTCGTGGTCATGTGGGCTTTGGCGGAATTCAAATTGGTCGCGTGTGCGCGACGAATTTGATGCGTATCCGTCGAAATTTACCGTATCGTGTACTTTACAAATTCTCCAATTACCTTGTACACATTCGTCTGATCGAGACGAAACTTATGCCAGCAGAACCGTATCGTTTTTCTGGTCCTGCATGCCAAGTTTGGTCCGATTCTGAGACAGTAGAATCGAACGTCGTTTTGCGGGCCCCACGGTCCCACTTGACGGGCGATTTTGTGCACGGCCCGCCGGAATCCAACTTTGGACATATGGTTGGGTTCGTATCGGAAAACTGGATCCGTAGACATATAGTTTGATGACTTTAGAGACCGTTGACTCTGGCACACTTTTCGGTGCAAAGCGGGTCCAACGGCGGATACCGTTTTTGCCCGAAATTACCGTTTTGCCCCTGTGTCCAGAATTGGACTTAAGGACAGGCAATCCTAGCTAATTTGACTATTCTGAGACTATTGGCATTGTCTGTTTCAGCTTTCAGAGACAGTTGTGATGATTTGGATTTTATGGCTTTGTAGTGGACTTGATTGTTGTTGGATTTGCGTGCAACCTCCAGGCAAGTATACCTTGCCTCCCTCTACAGTTTTATTTACATGCATTTTATTTTAGTTTACAGCTTTTGGATTATTTATGTACATGTGCTTTTCCGTGTTATTTTTTGTGGAGTTATTTTTCTTGTTTATAGCCATGTTCATGTTTTGGCCTTGTGTTTCACATTTGGAGTTTCTCGTCAGTACCTTGCTTGAGTCATGTCATAGAATGAGTGCGTATAGTAAACTGCTAAATCCTTGATATTGCTTCCTTGGCATCAGAGAGTCCACACACGGGACGAGGGTGTTTTCCTTGATCTGTTTACATCCGTGAGTCCACGCTCGGGACTAGGATGTCGATTATTTGCACCAGAGAGTCCACACACGGGACAAGGGTGTAGACTTGACTTGACTTGCACCAGAGAGTCCACGCTCGGGACGAGGGTGTTTACATCAGAGAGTCCACACACGGGACGAGGATGTAGTATTTGCACCAGAGAGTCCACACTCGGGACGAGGGTTAGTACTAACCAGAGAGTCCACACTCGGGACGAGGGTTAGTGTTAGTTCAAACCAGTGAGTCCACACTCGGGACGAGGGTTTGGTTCTTCCATTGTAAAGTATAATTTATATGCATGTTCACCATCTCGCTGCTATTTTTCCTTACATTCGTGATTGCTTTATTTCATGTCTAGTACACTTTTCCTGTTATAGTTTCACTTTACATGTTTCTAGTTGCCTGTACATTCTTGTTCTATCTGTCATGATATTTCTATCTGTTACACTATGTTAGCCTCATATGTATTCCTTGCTAGAGTCGTCTAGTCCTACACCATGACTTTCTCGACTTGATTATAACTTGACTTATACCAGAGAGTCCACGCCCGGGACGAGGGTGTTTACATCAGAGAGTCCACACACGGGACGAGGATATAGTATTTACACCAGAGAGTCCACACTCGGGACGAGGGTGCCTTGCCGTGAACTAACCAGAGAGTCCACACTCGGGACGAGGGTTTGGTTTCTTCCATTGATTATCGTGTTTCGTTCATCCGGCAGTTTATTATGCGTAGTTGTTCTAGTGTTCATGTTCGTATTCGTGTTCATAATCATTTGTCTTGTTCTTGTTCTTTCTTGTTTATTTCTTGCGCATGATAAAACTGTTAGATAGACATGTATATTAAGTATCTTGCTATGTCCTCTGAGGACCTGATGATCTCCTCAGGTTTAGCGATCGTACGGAGTTAGCTAGTAGTTCTGGATGGCAGACGTGATGATACATTGCGAGATTCAGGTATTGTTATTGTGTTTATTATCCGCTCGTGCTTTTTATTCCTTATCACGAGATATCCTGTTTCTCGTTTCAGTTGTAGACTCTTGTTATTTTCCTTAGAGTCTTATCGGACATTTATGCTAGTGGGCTGCAGACCACGACCCATAGTGTTCAATCTTGTTTATTATCTTATTGTGGATTGAGATATAGATTTGTTTGCCATGATTTGACAGTTTACCTTAGCCGTGACAGCGTTTACGTATTCGAGTCGGGCTGGAGTCCGCTTGATGCGTAGCTGGCTTGCTCACGCTCTCGCGTCCGAAAAGCGGGTGCGGGTCGTGACATGAAAGGCTTTATAAATAAAATAACAAACTTGGAA
Source organism: Iris pallida (assembly GCA_029216955.1). Classification (NCBI taxonomy): domain Eukaryota; kingdom Viridiplantae; phylum Streptophyta; class Magnoliopsida; order Asparagales; family Iridaceae; genus Iris; species Iris pallida. The sequence continues at coordinate 911,780 of JANAVB010025198.1, forward strand.
ATTTTTGGAACGATAACAAAATAATTATTATGTATATTATTTTGAAACTACAAAAATAGAAAAATAATATTTTCAAAAATTTGTACGCTCGCACATAATCGCACTCGTCGAGCAATTTCGAAAAATAAAATACGTGCGCGACGTATAATACGACTACGCGACGTACAATACAAAAATTTAAATCGGTACAAATATTAATTAAAAAAATAGTAGAAATTTAGGGGTTTTACACAGACTCAGACTATCAAAGGCGCGCTCGGAGTATCGCTCGGCCGATGCGAACATCGCTAAGGTGGGTGGCTCCGATGAACCCGTCTTTGCTTAGCCTAGACACATAACAATACGGACACTAATGCTAGAATCGCTAGGCGATAACACCGCGCATGCTAATAAATGACTCAACTCACCTAGCTAAGGGAATAATTCCATCTTGTATGCTTGTTTAGAACATGAAAAAGAACTCAAAAATATCGAAACTCTTGCACCGCGCTCCACGCTCGTGCTAAGGCACAAGCTTACGTTCAAGTTCCTTATGCGTTCAAACAATAAAACAATGAATGGTTTACAACAATGAAATGGGAAGACTATCAACATAGTCATTCCGAGTAGAGTTTAGCAACATTGAAAGACTTTGGGACCGATGGGTCGCCAAGGCGGCTCCCACACTGGGAGTTGCGTAATGCTTGAATGAATGAATCAATGAATGAATGAATGAATGAATACGTGAATGAATCAATGAACGAACGAACAAGTGAAAGAAAGAAAGAAAAGGAAGAATGAATAAAAGATAAGAAAGAAAGGAATGGTTAGCGATATGTATGACGGACACGTGCAACGGGGCTCGCTACCCGTGCTGTACGGACGCCAACCTGGTCGATAACGCATTATGGCTAAGGGTTAGCCTATGACAATAAAATACAAAATGGTCGTGGACGGACCCGTGCATGGGTGATACAGATTCCACAGCATGATCAAAGGGAGGATCGTGGCCGGCCTAGGCGGGATCAAGTCATAGCTTACGGGCTGCCTGGGTGTGGACTTGACCACCCGGGGGACGTAAGTGCAGGAGTATTTCAAGAGACTAACGGGGTGTGTGCCAGTCCTCACCCTACGCTAGTTGAGAAATACCACGGCTTGGATGTGTCCAAAATGGCTTGTGATGCCAGCGACCGGTACATATAGATTTAAGAGGGCTTTGCTGGTGGCAATCCACGTGCAAGTCCTTGCATTGAAATCAAAGTAGTCTAAGTTAACTATACAAAGCACCTTCTGAATAGGCTTGAATATAACACACAAAATGATCAAGAGTACTTCGAGCAAATGAGTTAGAAAACGTGCCTACGACGTGCTAGAACCTGAGGCAAGGACACGCACTTGACATTGAATGCTTACATGAACTACGTTAAGTTATTTCATATGAATTGTTGACTAACTTGGTTTACATTGAACAGGGAAGGCCGAACGGTAAGTATGGGTAAGTCGTGCATGTATTTCCATGCGACACTTGAATTTGGCAACACAGGATAGGTTATGACATATGCCATGAAATTGATCCTAAGGCAAGATTAGAAAGATAATGAATGATAGAGATGCACAAAAGTAAATGGAACATGTTTGGTAATGATAGCATTGTGGGCGAGCTAGCCTCCCCACCAGTGCATAACAATGTACTGATAACCCCACAGTCTGCTTGCAGGATGCAGGAGACGTCGGCGGGTGCGGAGCTTCCATCGAACGTGTTAAGGCACGGAGCCAACTCCGAGGCCTTGGGACGTTACAAGAAGCTGAAGCACCCTATACAGGACATAATGTATCGAAATATCACTATGAATCATTCCATGTTGTAAGCTACTTGGCACTCATTTTATGTTTCAGAGAGAGAGAGAGCTTGAGCGATTTGTAATATCGGCCTAGCGCCGCTTGTAAACTTCTTGAAAATCAATAAAGAGTTTGAATTTACTTCAATTTTGTGTTCGTTTACTTTTCGCTACAAATGGGGACACTCTGTGCGACTTTGTGGCCTAGCTCAAATCGGCCGTTTCTGGACTTAGCATTGCACGGGCGCAATCTAGGCCCGTGCGGCATCACGCCTTAGCGAGGACGATCGCAATTACGGGAGCGGGGCGTGACAGATTGGTATCAGAGCACGGCTTCACGTCCTTGGACTTCATTTCGATTCTCTCAGTTTTGAAAGCTCGTCGTTGGAAAAAGAAGTGTATGCTCTCTCTCTCATTATGCCTTGGGATGTTCCATACAATAAGTCTAATATTTTCAAAAGCTCGTACAAGTAGTCGGTTGGACGGGATCGATAGGCGAAGGCCTTTGTGCCACCACGACGAACTTGAGTTGGAAGGAATCGATGTTAAGAGTTAGCAGACGCGGGCGTGCTTGAATGAGCTTACGCTGACAGCAAATGAGTACACGAGACCAAAGTATAGTTCGAACGGGATGGTTATGCACGCAGCCTTTTGGCTAAGTTGTGCAGAGTATCGCGCACCTAGACTCTATGGTGCAAATGAGTTGCCAGCGAGATTGACTATCGCTCGGACGAGAATAAGGGAGACTTAGAACGTATGTTAATAGAGACGCTACTTGACCGGCGCTAAAGCGAGCATGAGAGATGGTTCTTAGACTTTGAGTAATGGACAAACGCACGATTGAACATGTCGATTGGGAATCGAATAAATCTTTTGAGGATTGATAGAATGACTTGAACCCGAGTGGTGTATGTGATAGGTCCAGAGAAGAATAAGAATGAATATCGACGACTAGATCGTATGGCTCGAATCCGAGTGGTGTATGGATGTTCTTGGAAAATCATTCGAGCGAAAATTGAGGATTATGAAACACAACGAGTACGTCGGCGAGGCGATGCGATCGCACAAAGCCTTAGAACGTATCACGCTTAGTTGGTCGTGACTTCGAATGTCCCGAACGAGATGTCATTCGGACAACTTGTCAATGGGCAACGCAAGTTAGAAAACGATTCGGAACGATGAATAAAAATGAATGGTCTTTATCGAGAAAACTTAGAGGATCACGCACACGATTTTGGATTGATTCAAATAAATTGTGACTTAAGTTTGGACAACGATCTTGAAACTAGCTTAAGGAATAGCGATCAAACTTGATCTTGAATATCGAGGAAATTGTGGAATATCCAACTCGGACAACAGCATCAACGCACGACTCGAAATCGGTTGCAAAGGAAGATCGTCAGGTTACGCATATCGTCGATGGTATTGAGGCGTATCAAAGATCGATATGCGATAACTCGAGGGTACTCTGACTCGGCGAATGACGATCGTGCAAATGTTATTATTTCGTTGGATGCTATACTTGGGATGTTAAAGATGTGTCGAGGGAAAGATAGATTTGGCTCGAAGATTTTCTAGTTAAACGCATGACGGTCAGACTATCGAATTGATTTGGCTTGGATGAAAATGTGAATACTTAGATTTGCTTCATTGACAACCACAACGTTGATGTTCTTGTCTTATGCGAGCGCAACTCCAACCTCGTACATACATCGCACTGGATTATGACGATCACTCCGCGTGAGCGCTGATATGGTAATTTATACAGCGGGAGTGATTGAACTTGGATGGCGTGGCAATCTGATTGCTTCGACTTGTGGTTTGACGCGAAGGTGGACTCGAGAATGAAATTATGTGCTTGAAGAATTGAACTTGAGGATTGAGTAGGTCCAATCCGCGTATCGAGAATGGGTTAGTCTAAAAACTCAAACAAGTGTTACGCCCCGATGAGAATGATTATTCTGCGGGAGCGTTGCATGGTGATTCATGAACCGCCGTGGATAATCGGACTCGCGTGAGATTGGAGCACAATGTATTATCGAGCTGGATGACCTCGCGATCGAATACATGAATTGGTTAGAATTGGTGATTGAACGGAATTGAATATGTGCAACGAAAGTCTTGATGCGAATTAGGTGATCATGCTCGATGTTTAGAAATTTGAGTGAAACAAACTTGGGTAGAAACTCCCGTACAAGCGAACAAATGGTTTGACCATAGGATTTGGGCCGAGCGTCGTACAACGACCTTGTACGACGAGCCACGAACCTGTGGTGTAACTATAACCTTGTGAGCTGACCTAGCGGATAGGCGGACGATCCTATGTCGAGTGATTGAACTTGTGGGATTCACCTTACAGTATCGTCTGGATGGACGATAGACTTGGACAGTAATACTTAGAGTAGGACGGAAACTGTGAGTGTGCTTGAACGACGGTGAGATTGGTCCCAAACGAAGAAAATGATAAGAATGAATGATGCACAATAAAGTTGGGATAACGAATTGAATCATTGATTGGAAGACATACTCGATGACAGTACAATATTTGGTCTCGAATCGGGTGGGAATTACTTAGACTTGGTCGGCTCCGCTAAGATAAAATCGTATTGATTTCGTAGACAAGAACGCTTGAGAAGCGAACCGGATCATCTCGAGGACCGAGATAAAACGATAGTGAGATGTATATGAGTTTGGTTCAAAATCGAAGTTAGTAAAACGATCGGCAATTCGAAACTATCATGAGTAGCTTGTCCGATTTTGCTAGTCGCTAAGCTTGGTTGAAATGTACGTATTCGGGGGACGCCTTGGATATGTGCACGATCTAAACTCAGCGATATGATGAACTCGAATATAGCTGCAAGTGGGTGTTGAGATGCGCATGAACGAATGAGTGAGTTTGCCTCCGCTTATGACTCTTGAGTTTGATAAATTACAACGTGCCTCGTGCGACCATTTCAGTCCCATGACACGTCGAAATAGCAACCAAGTCAAAGAAATGCTTGAACTGAATAAGTACCATCAACTCTAAAATGAATGAACAGTTGTTCCATAAAATTCGCCAAACATATGCAACGCAAAAAGTTGGAAGAATAACCGAGTACAGTTCGATGTTATCGAGCTATAAAGCCCGTCGATAGAAATTGTCTACGATACGCACACGACATGTGTTAGGGAACGGTAGGATGACCTGCACTCAGAAAGTCTCGAGGACGAGACTTGTTTTGAGTGGTGTATTATGTAAAGACCCGCTCCGCCCTTGCGGAACGTCGATTCAAACGGCAAGTGTAACGACTCAAACGAGCCGTCGACTCGAAGAGTTGCGTCGACCCGATGAAGTATCGATGCGAATCGATGCAAGACTTACAATGGCCCGTCAAAGATGAATCCAGACTTAGACTATCAAAGGCGCGCTCGGCCGATGCGAACATCGCTAAGGTTGGTGGCTCCGATGAACCCGTCTTTACTTAGCCTAGACACATAACAATACGGACACTAATGCTAGAATCGCTAGGCGATAACACCGTGCATGCTAATAAATAACTCAACGCACCTAGCTAAGGGAATAATCCTATCTTGTATGCTTGTTTAGAACATAGAAAAGAACTCGGCAATATTGAAACTCTCGCACCACGCTTCACGCTCGTGCTAAGGCACAAGCTTACATTCAAGTCCCTTATGCGTTCAAACAATGAAACAATGAATGGTTTACAACAATGAAACGAGAAGACTATTAACATAGTCGTTACGAGTAGAGTTTAGCAACATTGAAAGACTATGGGACCGATGGGTCGCCAAGGCGGCTCCCGCACGAGGAGTTGCGTAATGCTTGAATGAAGGAATCAACGAATGAATGAATGAATGAATACGTGAATGAATCAATGAACGAACGAACAAGTGAAATAAAGAAAAAAAAGGAAGAATGAATAAAAGATAAGAGAGAAAGGAATGGTTAGCGACAGGTATGACGGGCACGTGCAACGGGGCTCGCTACCCGCACTGCACGGACGCCAACCTGGTCGATAACGCATTGTGGCTAAGGGTTAGCCTATGACAATAAGATACGAAATGGTCGTGGACGGACCCGTGCACGGGTGATACGGATTCCGCGGCATGAACAAAGAGAGGATCGTGGCCGGCCTAGGCGAGATCAAGTCATGGCTTACGGGCTGCCTGGGTGCGGACTTGGCCACCCGGGGGACGTAAGTGCAGGAGTATTTCAAGAGACTAACGGGGTGTGTGCCAGTCCTCACCCTATGCTAGTTCAGAAATACCACGGCTTGGATGTGTCCAAAATGGCTTGTGATGCCAGCGACCGGTGCATATAGATTTAAGAGGGCTTTGCTGGTGGCAATCCACGTACAAGTCCTTGCATTAAAATCAAAGTAGTCTAAGTTAACTGTACAAAGCACCTTCTGAATAGGCTTGAATATAACAGACAAAATGATCAAGAGTACTTCGAGCAAACGAGTTAGAAAACGTGCTTACGACGTGCTAGAACCCGAGGCAAGGACACGCACTTGACATTGAATGCTTACATGAACTACGTTAAGTTATTTCATATGAATTATTGACTAACTTGGTTTACATTGAACAGGGAAGGCCGGACGGTAAGTATGGGTAAGTCGTGCATGTATTTCCATGAGACACTTGAATTTGGCAACACGGGATAGGTTATGACATATGCCATAAAATTGATCCTAAGGCAAGATTAGAAAGACAATGAATGATAGAGATGCACAAAAGTAAATGGAACGTGTTTGGTAATAATAGCATTGTGGGCAAGCTAGCCTCCCCACCAGTGCATAACAATGTACTGATAACACCACAGTCTGCTTGTAAGATGTAGGAGACGCCGGCGGGTGCGGAGCTTCCATCGAACGTGTTAAGGCACGAAGCCAACTCCGGAGCCTTGGGACGTTGTAAGAAGCTGAAGCACCCTATATAGGACATAATATATCGGAACATCACCATGAATCATTCCATGTTGTAAGCCACTTGGCACGCCTTTTATGTTTCAGAGAGAGAGAGAGAGCTTGAGCGATTTGTAATATCGGCCTAGCGCCGCTTGTAAACTTCTTGAAAATCAATAAAGAGTTTGAATTCACTTCAATTTTGTGTTCGTTTACTTTCCGCTGTAAATGGGGACACTCTGTGCGACTCTGTGGCCTAGCTCAAATCGACCGTTTCTGGACTTGGCCTTACACGGGCGCAATCTAGGCCCGTGCGACATCACGCCTTAGCGAGGACGATCGCAATTACGGGAGCAGGATGTGACATAATTTAGCCTTACGCCTACAAATGTAATCTTGTATTCAATATCTATAAAGAGCTTCTTTTGAATAAATTGTGTTTTGTCGTTTATTTTCGCTGCATGTTTCAATGTCTCTGCATGGGACTTCTGTGCGACGATCCATCGCAGCAGTTGGAATCGGCCGTTATAGAACCCGCCTTGTACGAGCGCAATCTAGGCTCGTGCGGCATCACGCCTTAGCGAGGACGATCGCTCCTCCGGGAGCGGGGCGTGACATAATGGTATCAGAGCACGGCTTTACGTCCTTGGACTATCGATTGAATTCTTTAACTCCGTTGTTTCCGTAAACTCTGATGTGTTGTTTCCGTATGTTGATATCGTTGGTGCGCTCTCTCTCAATTGTCCCATGGGATGTCCATACAATAAGTCTATCTATTTTGCAAAACGTAAGAGAACAGTTTTTGATAAAACAAAAAGATGGTTTGCGTAAGCACGGTTGGCTAAGTCGGGCTGGGCATATACACCAAGTTGCGTCGACCTTAGAAAAGTCGAGTGCGGAATTCGTAATGTTGTAAGCATGAAACGGGTTGAGCATGATTGAGTAAATGAAATGACTATCGATAGGGGTGCTATCGAACGACTATGTTATCGTCGATGCGATATAACGTGAGCGTGCTTGAAATTTAAGGAATCGTTCGAACGAAAATTCGAGGAAGTAGATTGTGAATCGAATGATATCTTAAGGATTTGTTGAATGACTTCATCCCTGAGTGGTGTATGCGATAGCCTCAGGGATATCGATCGATCAATTGAGGATGCGGGGTATCGGTGAGTCTATCAGCAAGCGTCGCGAGATGCAAAGCCATAGATTGAGTATCGATGAATAAGTTTTTAGTCTTGAAGTTTGATGAGTGGATTTGAACAACCTAGGATTGACGCACACGGAACGTGCACGGGATTGAGGATGGTGCGAGTATGAAACGCGAAGATGATTGAGTAGATAAATCAAATCGAGGAAATTGATACGGATTGTATATGAAAAGTTAGCACGACAGGTAGATAGCGTGCATGAAAGGTTTGATTTTGAAGTTACGCGAATGACTCTAAGGATTGGATTGAACGTTGCTCGATGAATTGAGTTAGCAAAGAATGATATGAATTGAGGAAATACGTTGGTCGATGACTTAAGATAAAGGGATAATGATCGAACTTGAATTGAATGTCGAAGAAATTATCCAGTCGAATGATAGCATCATTCACACGACTCAGAATTCGTTGCAAACGAAGATCGTCAGGTTACGTATATCGTTGATGGTATTGAGGCGTATCAAATATGATATGCGATAACTCGGGGGTACTCTGATTCGGCAAAAGACGATCGTGCAAGTGTTATTATTCGGTTGGATGCTATACTTAGGATCTTGATTGAGATAAATGTTGGATAAAAATGATCGTGTCTTGATGGTTACGTTGGTAGCCACAACGTCGACGATCTTGTCTTGCGCAAGTGCAACTCTAGCCTCGTACATACGTTGTGTCGAATTTGGGGCGATCGTTCCGCGTGAGCGCTGACATGGTGATTCATGTCGCGGGAATGATCGAACTCAAAAAATTAAGATACGGCAACTTTGATTGTCTCGACTTGTCGGTTTGATACGAAGGAAAATTTGAGGATGTCAGGACTTGTGATTAATGAATGAAGTAAACTTGAGGATTGAGTAGGTCCAATCCGTGCATCGAGAATAAATTAGTCTAGACTCGAACAAGAGTTACGTCCCTATGAGGATGATTATCCTGCGGGAGCGTGCATGGTGATTCATGCCCACCGTAGAAAATCTGACTCGCGTGAGATTGGTACACAACATATTGTTAAGTCGGACGACCTTGTGATCGATGACGTGAATTGGGATGAACGACTTAGGGAGTATAAAATGTGAATTGTGGATTAGCAATAAATTGTGTCGTAGCGTGCTTGATTTGAGAAAGATTGATAGGCGATCTACGTCAAACGTGTTCAAAGAAGATAGACTATACGAAATGGCTTGATGAACGAGTGATGTTGATACGTCAAGGAATTGGTTGAAATGTGAGTTATCGTAGGGTGGCTTTGCTGAATAACTCGGACCCCGTGCGATGAAATGTTGGGATGTGTGTAGGAAATCTATGCTCGAAGTTTAGAAATTGGAGTGATACGAGCTTGGGTAGCAAACCCCTGTACTATCAACTTGGTTTGACCTTAGGATAGGGTCAGTGTTGATATTATTGTTTGGGAACTACGATTCCAATACTGACGGAAAGACATAGCCTAGCAGTTAGGCAGACGTTCGAGTACGAAGTGGTAGAATTGTGGAGGCACCACTCATGAGGCTCGGTTGACATGCATGTATATCAAGGACGCTTGAATGCGTGCACGATCCGACTCGAGTGGTGATGGAGGGATTCGCTATCACGAGGCTTGGCTGAAATGCATATATTTTGGGGATGCCTAAGATATGTGCACGATCCATACTAAGTGATACATTAAATTCAAGTAATTTGAGGAACGGGCAAATATCGAGGATTTTGTGATCGTAGGTTTTGAAGAAAGGATTGAGGGTAGCACGAGCGTGGCTTGGATTTGAGAAATACATAGGAGAAATGTGTGCGAGAAACGTAGGATGTTGAGTCGAGTGATAAGTCGATAAGTGTACTAAGTTAGTTTCGAGGAGGAAACTTTTTCTGAGTGGTGCATGATGTAGTGCCCCGTCCCGCTCAGTCAATCGGAGGGATCGAAACGCCGACGGCGTTCGAACTTAGCCTTGCAACAGCTGCTCGAAGACATTGCTCGGTCGAGACGACCGCTCGCTCAGGTGGGGTATTTTCGGTGAACTTGCCTCATCTTAGTCTTCATGTAATAAATCATATGTTTTCAACTTGCACAAGTAGGCTTAATAATAAAAGAGATGAATCCACATAGCTAAAGGGAATAATCCCGACGGGTCGAATTGAGTTAGAATATGGAAAGGTCCAACGGTCGGCTTAGAGTTGGTGTACGGCGTGCTTTGAAAATGATACTGGGTCCTTCGTCCCGTGGCTTGGGAGAAGGAGAGTTGGTCTTCGACACAAAACTATGAACTCGCTTAAGTTATAGGCGTCGCCCGCGTAAATGCTCGATAAAGCATGCATATTTCTGTAATGCAAGGCTTGGCATAGTCTTTGCTCATCCCTTGGGTTAAGTTGTAGGCTTGATTAAGTTAGGCAAAGTGATAGTGGTCGACCTAAGTCATTCCAAGCACGGTCCTACAAGTTCTATGGCTGGGTAAGACAACTTAATCTTACGGTTTCAAGCCCGTCATATAGAGTATGTCTTGGGCTGTGGCGTCGCGTAGAGTTTAAGTTGGTTTAAAGCACGATGTCACGGACATAGTGTTTTCAGGCACGGGCCATGGTTGATTTATTGAGTTTGGAAAGTGTTGTTGCGAATGAAAAGATAAATGCAAGGGCACGAACACGAATGAATATGCAAGTTTTCAAAGAAAATGTAGGCTATGTCTTAACAACTAAAAACATGTCTTTGCACAGTCATTGGACAACTTGTCGACAAGGTGAGCGTTTCTCTCACGACAACCCGAGGCCTGTCACGCCCCGCTCCCGTAGGAGCGATCGTCCTTGCTAAGGCGTGATGCCGTACGAGCCTAGATTGCGCTTGCACAAGGCAGTTTCATAACGGTCGATTAAATCGGCGGCGACGGGGTCGTCGCACAGAAGTCCCAAGCAGAAATATTAAAATATGCAACAAAAATTTAGAACAAGCACACATGAACACAAGTCATTCAAAAGAAGCTCTTTATTGATATTGAATACAAGATTATATTTGTGGGCGCAAGGCCAATTTACAAGTCTCTCGTGCTCACTTTTCTCTCATTTACAAGTCACTCTGCTCTCTCTCATCTCTTGATTACAATGCTTGAGCCAGCGGAAGCTTCGGAAGGCGATGTCCATACATTATGTCCTGTATAAATCTTCAATCCTCGTGGCTGCACGCTTCGAATCGCCAAGGAACTCTGTGCCTCGACGCATCCAAGCGAGCTCCGTGCCACGAGCTTCTACCTGTGCCTGCACATGAACACTGTGTGGGTGTCAGTACTCAACTGTACTAGTGGAGTGAGCTCCTCGTCCACCCATACAAAATCGACACGTTCATTTACTTTGTGCAGCCTACAAGTCCCTTTACGATTGTCTTTCTAGTCTTGCCTTAGGATTAATTTTAAGACTTGACGTCTAACCAACTCGTTATGCAACGACATAGTCGTGCTATCATGTCAACGCATATTTCGATCGAGGCAGTACCTCATCGCCTAGGTACTTGACCAAACTTCAACTCGGGACGTCAGGGTTGTGCCGTATTCTATTTGTAACTTAATATATTCGAGACAGTGATTCGCCGAGGAGCAACTTATGCGAACTCGGCCGTGCCAAGGCATCAAGGGCTTGACTCGTGCAGGGCGTGCCCTAAGACTTTGCTTAGACTTGTCGTGCTTCCAGATGAGGTCGTGCCTAACGACTCCCTGACTTAGACAAGTTTCACATTACGGTCCTTTTGACTTAAACTGATGGGACTCGACTTAACTTATGCAAACTTAGGCCAACAATGTCGATACGCAAATGCCAATATTTATACGTGAAAGCCTTGGTTTGTGCCGAAGTACGTATCTTGCTAACTTGATACACATCGTGCTAGACTGTCTCATGATTCGACCGACACCGTGCTAGTACTCGACGCTATCCAAAGGAAAATATGCAGATTTTTGCTCTTGTCGACACATCTACATGAGTGGTCACTAGTAATGTCAAGCTATCTTGGACACGGCTCGACGGGGGTATCGGGTCGCCCTTCCAATGGGTAGCTAGCCCCGGAAGCGCCGAAACTCCCATACGGTTATCCTGCATCGTGCTTTGAGCCGCAACTCGCTTCCCCCGGGCGAATGATCCCGGCGCCTTGGCAATCATTCGAGAAGACTACACCTTGTCGATAAGTTGTCCAATGACCATGCAAGTCTCAACTCGATCTATCCAGTCCTTCTTTAACATGACCATGCTTTCCTTCTATCTGTCGAGACTTAACGAGACTTCCAAGCCACGGGACCGATCTCGTGTACGAACATATCAAGACTTAGCGAGACTTCCAAGTAGCAGGACCGATCTCGTGTGTGGGACATTTCAAGACTTAGCGAGACTCCCAAGCCACGGGACCAATCTCGTGTGCGGGACATATCAAGACTTAGCGAGACTCCCAAGTAGCGGGACCGATCTCGGCGATAACAAGTCGCGTGGACTTCCTTTAATCGTGGCATACTCTTCACTAGATCCATCGTAGCTCGTGCCTTAGACAGACCTGGTTCTATAGGCGATGCTATCGCTCAAGTCATATACTTATACGATGAGCCTTGTTCTCAAGGGACTACACGACTTGACAACCACAGATAGAGCGGGACAGTGCTAGAAATGGCTTCGATAGCCTAATGCAACACTTGTCTTAACATATTCGGGAAACGACTCGACGAACAAGGGCTACGCCGAGCTACGCATCGAGGGAATAAGCTATGACCGGGGTCGACTTGAACAACCAAGTTCGTGCCTAGACTTAAGCCAGCAGCCGTGCAAGACGACTTAACTTGCAGGAAGTGCGAAGGCTTTGCCAAGCCTTGTGGGACAGGACCGTGCATGCTTTATTAAGCATTCATGCGGCGATGCCTATGACTTAGGTAGATTCTGGTGTTGGGGCAAAACGACGGGACCGTGCTTGCTTTACCAAGTATTCACGCAGGCGACGCCTATGACTTAGGCTATTTCAAGTGTCGGGACAACTTAGCAACTTAAGCCAACTTCCTTCTCCCAAGCCACGGGATCGAAGGATCGAGTGTCATTTGAAAGCATGCTGAGCCGACTTCTATGAAGACCGTGGGACCATTTTCCATGTTCTAAGACATTCCGACGGGTCGGGATTATTCCCTTAGCTATGTGCGTTCGTAGCTTTTATATTAGCCTACTTGTGCAAGTTGAAAACATTGTGAGTTAATTATGTGAAGGCTAAGATGAGGCAAGTTCACCAAAACTACCCCACCTGTGCGAGGAGTCACCTCGGACGAGCGAGCCTTCGAGCAGCCGTTGTAAGGCTAAGTCCGAACGTCGTCGGCGTTTCGATTTCTCCGATTGACTTTGCGGGACGGGGCAATACATCATACACCACTCAGAACAAGTCTCGTCCTCGAGACTTTCTTGAAGGCAAGCCATCCTACCATTTCTATGGCCAAGACTTAATCGTACACACTCCGCCTACGTATTCCTTCGATTCCGAGCCACGCTCATACGACTATCAATCATTTCCTTAACACGATTTCAAGATCTCGACACACTCCCATTTTCAAGTCTTGCTTGAACTCATCGTATTACTTGGCTGGATCGTGCACATATTCCAGGAGTCTCTAAAATACATGCATTCAGCCAAGCCAGTATGATAGAGAATTCGTCATTCTCACTCGAGTCGCATCGTGCACATACTTAGGCATCCTGAAATATATGCATGTTAGCCGAGTCTCGTGAGCAGGGTTTCCTATTCTTGATTCACTCTTTCAGTCCATGCCAATCCCCAAGATCAATCTTTTGATTGTAACTCTTGAAACAGGGCGTCTCGCCTATCCGCTAGGCCATTTCTTTCAAGGCTAAGTCAATGTCAGGATTGGAATCATAGTTCTCCAGTAATAATGCCAACACTGACTCCAATCCTAGGGTCAAACCAAAGTCGATCATACGGGGTTTTCTACCCAAGCTCGTGTCACTTAGATTTCTAAACATCGAGCACGATCACCTATTCGCATCAATACATTCGTTGTGCGTATTCGAATCCATTCAGATCACCAATTCTAACCAATTCATGTATTCGATCATGAGGTCGTCTAACTTTGACAATTTATTGTGCCCCAATCTCACGTGAGTCCGATTATCTGCGGTGGTTCATGAATCACCATGCAACGCTCTCGCAGAATAATCATTCTCATCGGGGCGCAACTCTTGTTTGACTCCAGACTAATTCATTCTCGATATGCAGATTGGGCCTACTCAATCCTCAAATTTAATCATCAAGCACACCGAATCATTCTCAAGTCACCTTTGCGTCATACCACAAGTCGAAGCACACAAATTGCCACGCTATGCAAGTTCGATCACCCCCGCTGTATGAATTACCATACCAGCACTCACGCGGAGTGATCGCCCTAATCGGCGCAATGCATGTGCGAGGCTGGAGTTACGCTCGCATAAGACAAGAATGTCGATGTTGTGGTTATCGTCGAAGCAATCCAAACATTTTATTTTTCATCCAAGCTAAGTTCGATAGTCCATTCGTCATTTGTTCAACTAGAAAATCCTCGAGCCATGTCTATCATTTCCTCGACATGTTTCAATATCCCGAGTATAGCATCCATCGGAATAATGACATTTGCACGATCGTCATTCGCCGAGTCAGAGTACTCCCGAGTTATCGCATATCGATCTTTGATACGCCTCAATACCATCGATGATATGCGTAACCTGACGATCTTCCCTTGCAACCATTTTCGAGTCGTGTGACCGATGCTATTGTCCGAACTGGATATACCACAATTCTATGATATTCAAGATGTCGTTCAAAACTCAAGTCACATTTCATTTGAATAAATCCGATATCGCAAGCACGATCCTCTAGGTTTCCTCAATCAAGACATTCACTTTTATTCATCGTATCCGAATCATTTTCTAACTCACGTTGTCCATTTATAAGTTGTCCGAACGACATCTCGCTCAGGACTTTCGAAGTCACGATCAACTAAGCGTGACGCGTTCTAAGGCTTTGCGCGATCGCATCGCCTCGCCGACATACTCATTGATACTCGTAATCCTCAATTTTGCTCGAATGAATTTTCTAGACAAACCATACACCACTCGAATTCGAGCCATACGATCTAGTCCTCAATCACGTTCATATCATTCGCTAAGACATCCTTCTGATTCGTTCGACGAATCTCTAGCATAGTCGCTCACGTCGTCTCGACGTACTAATTCGTTCGCACTATTCTTCAAAATCCAATACAATCTTTCGTGCACGACTAAGCGATAGCTCGATAGTGTTCCTATCGATAGACACTCTAAGTGTAGCTTCGTTCCTGACCGAGCGGTACTTGATATCGCTCGCAACTTGTTTGCACCAAAAAGTCAGGGTGCGCGACACGCAGGTCAACTTAGCCAAAAGGTCGTGTGCATAGCTATCCCGTGCAGACTATTATTCGAGTTTGCACGCTCAATTGCTAGGGTCATCGTAGGACTAGTTAGGCATGCACGTGATATGTTAACTTAGCATATGTTTTCTATCAAGACAAGTTCGACATCGTTCGGCATAAAGGCCAACCGATGCACCCGGCGATGGCCTATCGATGCATTCGGTTGAACGCTTGTACGAGCTTTTGAAAATATTTAGACTTATTATATGGACATGCCGAGGGACATTCGAGAGAGAGCGCATACTTATTTTCCAACGACGAGCTTTCAAAACTGAGAAATTTGACGTAAAGTCCAAGGACGTAAAGCCGTGCTCTGATACCATTATGTCACGCCCCGCTCCCGTAGGAGCGATCGTCCTCGCTAAGGCGTGATGTCGCACGAGCCTAGATTGCGCTCGCGTAAGGCAGTTTCATAACGGCCGATTACATCAACGGCGACGGGGTCGTCGCACAGAAGTCCCAAGCAGAAATATTGAAATATGCATCAAAAATTTAGAACAAGCACACATGAACACAAGTCATTCAAAAGAAGCTCTTTATTGATATTGAATACAAGATTACATTTGTGGGCGCAAGGCCAATTTACAAGTCTCTCGTGCTCACTTTTCTCTCATTTACAAGTCACTCTGCTCTATCTCATCTCTTGATTACTATGCTTGAGCCAGCGGATGAAGTGCCCCGTTCCTACATCGTGCCACGTACTATGTCCACGAGGTGCGCGAGAATGGAACACTATCGCTATCGATTCGGTCGGGACCGACAGGTCGGGGTCGACCGAGTCGATCGAACGGGAACGGTTGAATTAAGATCCATTTCTCGTTATGGAATGTCTTCTTCGGAACCAAGTCCTATATTCAGCGGGTTGCGCCTCGAGGATTGACTCTGCGGCTGAGTCGGGAGAGACCTCCCATTGATCTGCTTTTCACGCCACTTGCGTTGGTTTTGGCTTTGTTTTCTGAATGCGTTTTCGTGAATGTTTTCGATGGTTTTTATGGCTTGCATTTCGGACTCGTATTTCCTATCGAACTCCTTGAATAGTGCAGTCTTCTAATCGGTTGCTTGTGCAATTTTAGGTAATCACGTAGGCGACGTCTAGCGCGACCAACATGTTCTCTTGCCGAAGTAAACTCAAGGTGAGTAGCTGACCCTTCTCTTCTTGACCCCCTTCTTAAGTAAATCGATAGTGTTGTTGCGGATGAAAGAAAGAAAGCAAGGGCACGGACACGGTAAAATGATCAAGTTTCAAAGAGAAAGTAGGCTAGGCCTTAATAACTAAATGTTGTCTTAACTCGGTCATTGGACAACTTGTCGACAAGGAGAGAGTTTCCTCGAGCGACTACCCGGGGCCACGGGACCGACTCGGCCTAGGAGGAAACACGGTATAGCTGTGCTGGATGATAGCACGGGTTAAGCGGAGACTTGCAGCGAGGCTCGCAACTTGCGCTACAAGGGCCCCGGCTAACAAAGCTATAGTCCAGGATGGCTTGTGATGTCAGTAACCAAACACATAATGTTGCACTTGGAATGTAAATGATAACAATTGACAGGGAAGAACATGGTAAGTTTCAAAAGGCGCGGCGTAGTCCGCCGGGGGTAAGTTTCGACGTAAATTACATTATGCTTGTCATTGCTCGTTTGAAATTCATTAGGATGGTTAGAAACATTCATGAACTAAGTCATATAAACTCTTCAACCAAATGAGAGCTTAGAACTTAAATTTGCCACGAACCAGTACAAAGTGTAATGTACTTATCCTCGCTCTCCATGCAGGTACCCCGAATCCCGAAGGGCGTGCTACTTAAATCTCAAGGCGGCGTGGACACTTTGAAGCCTCATTCATGTAAAGGCTTCTTTTTGAATTCCTCTGAAGACTCCGCATTCAGTACAAAAGAAGACCAATGGCGATACGGCTTCCCTCGATCGCAGGTAAAAAATGTAACTATTTTGCTTGTAAAAAGGAATATAATGTATGGAACGACTATCTCATCGGCGTTCGTTTTGTAAGTTAAGTCATGTTGTAGCCCGCACGGCAATGAATGTAATGAAGTCAATGTAAATAAAGTTTCATTATCAATGAAAAGTCTACTTTTATTTCATATGTGTCAATCAATTTCTCTGCATACTCAAACTTGATGTTGTGTTTCGGATGACCTTATGACTATGCCTTGTGCGATCGCAACTTAGGTTCGCACGACATCACGCCCGGGGGACGACTATCGATTCTACGAAATCGAGGCGTGACATAATGGTATCAGAACACGGCTTTACATCTTTTGACCTCGCATCGATGAGATAAGTTGTTCCATACAATGAGTCCATAATATTTTGTGACTGATGCGTTTGCCTTCGTATCGCAGAAGTGACGGAACCCATGACCGAGCGAGAGCAGAGCGCTTCTAGCGCTCTAGTAGTTCGCATCGTTCGTGGGGCGACCTTCTAACGATACCATCAAAGGATGCTGCGCATGATGGAGGTACAGCGGAACCAGTCCGAAACCGACATCAATAGACGGAGGAACGACAGGCCCAGTTCGAAGCTCACTTCGAAGCTCGCTTCGACGTACATGCCAAACTTCAACAAAAGTAGCTAGATACCCTGCAGCAGATTGTACAGACAATGGCGGCCAACGAAATTTTGTGACTACGCCTACCGTCACCGCACCTGCTGCCACCGTGCTAACGATCTAACCCATTGAAGTCGATACGGAGGAGCCCGAGCGTCAACCAGCAGCACTGAAAAAGTACAACTTTGAAGTGTCAGAATTCAAGAAGGCGTGTCGCACTTCCTTCAGCGGTACCGAAGGCCCTTCCATAGCGATCGACTGGTTGGAAGAGCTTGAAGATCACTACGAGCTTCTCGACATTGAAGAGTCGAAGCAAGTCGCCTGCGCACAACTTCAACTACGGTTGAATGCGCACGACTGGTGGGCCGTGCACAAGCGAGCGATCCGATCGGACAACCACCGCGCCGATCTCTTGGGCCACGTTCCGCAAAGCTTTTGAAGTCCAGTACCTTCCGTCAGCCGTTCGTCAAGCGAAGGAAAATGAATTCATGCAGTTGAAGCTAGGGAGCCGGACAGTGGAACAGTATGCCACAGAATTCAATAAGTTGTCTAATTTTGCTAGTCAGTTTCTGCCTACTGAAGTGTCGTGTGCGACGGTTCGAAGTGGGTCTGCGACACTTATCGGTGCATGTCGGGGTCCCAGAGTACAAGACCGTGGGCGAGGCCTGAATCATGCTCTCCGCTTTGAGAACCTGCAACCTTCCGGTGCTGACGACGTTGTGTGCCTCCACTCCAATCACAAACGTCCTAGCTATACGTGTCACGCCCCGCTCCCGTAGAAGCGATCGTCCTCACTAAGGTGATGCCGTACGGGCCTAGGTTGCGCCCGTGCAAGGCTAAGTCCTGAAACGGCCAATTTGAGCTAGGCCACAAAGTCGCACAGAGTGTCCCCATTTGCAGCGGAAAGTAAATGAACACAAGTAGAAGAGAATTCGAATTCTTTATTGGTATTCAAGAAGTTTACAAGCGGCGTTAGGCCGAGTTTACAAGTCGCTCAAGCTCTCTCTCTCTCTCTAAAACATAAAAGGCGTGCCAAGTGGCTTACAAGATGGAATGATTCATAGCGATGTTACGATACATTAGTCCTGTATAGGGTGCTTCAGCTTCTTGCAATGCTCTAAGGCTCCAGAGATAGCTCGTGCTTTAGCATGTTCGAGGAAAGCTCCGTCCCGACGAGGTCTCTGCATCCTGCAAGCAGACTGTGGAGTTATCAGTATATTGTTATGCATTGGTGGGGAGGCTAGCTCGCCCACAATGCTATCATTACCAAACACATTCCATTTACTTTTGTGCACCGTCTATCATTCATTGTCTTTCTAATCTTGCCTTAGGATCAGTTTTATGGCATATTCCATAACCTATCTCGTGTTGCCAAATTCAAGTGTCGCGAAAATACATGCACGACTTACACATACTTACCGTTCGGCATGCCCTGTCCAGAGTAAACCATGTTAGTCAACAATTCACAAGTAGTAACTTAACGTGATTCATGTAAACATTTAATCTAAGGGGCGTGTCCTGCCTCAGGTTCTAGCACATCATAGGCACGTTCTAGCACGTCGTAGGCATGTTCTAGCACGTCGTAGGCATGTTCAGAGTGTTACATTTCAGGCATGTTTAGAGTATTACATTTCAGGCATATTCAGAGTGTTACATTTCAAGCATGTTCAGGATGTTACATTTCTAACATGTTCAGGATGTTACATTTCAAGCATGTTCAGGAGGCACTTCATTTTGTTAACTTAGATTATTTGTTTCAATGCAAGGACTGCACGTGGATTGCCAACAGCATAGTCCACTTAATCTACATACATGGCTTGCTAGCATCGCAAGCCATTTTGGACATATCACGTAGGCATTCTCACCTATCGAAGCGTGATGGCCGGTACACCTTGATAGTCTCTTGAAATGCCTGGCCTTACGTCTTCTTGAGTGGCCGAGGCCCCACTCAAGGCAGCCAGTAAGCCCCATGTCTGATTCTGCCTAGGCCGCCACGGTATTCCCCTCGTCCGTGCCGCAGAATCAATCCTTCCTCATGACAGCTACGGTATTCCCCCCATTGTCACGCCCCGATTCCGTAGAATCGATAGTCGTCCCCCGGACGTGATGCCATGCGAACCTAAGTTGCGATCGCACAAGGCATAGTCATAAGGTTATCTGAAACACAACATCAAGTTAGAGTACGCAGAGAAATTGAATGACACATTTGAAAGAAATAGACTTTTTCATTGATGATAATAAAACTTTACATAGACTCCTTTACAATCATTGCCGCGCGGGCTACAATATGACTCGACTTACAAAATGAACGCCGATGAGACCATACATTACATCCCTTTTTACAAGCAAAAACCATTACACATTTCTACCTGCGATCGAGGCGAGTCGAGTCATCATCTTCTTTTGGACTGAGTGCGGGTCTCTTCAAAAGGAATCCAGAAACAAGCCTTTTCACGCAGATGAGGCTTCAAAAGGGTTCACTTCGCCTTGAGCTTTCAAGTGGCACGCCCTTCGTAGTTCAGGGTACCTGCGTGGAGAGCGAGGATCAGTACATTACACTTTGTACTGGTGCGTGGCTATTTAAGTTCCAAGCTCTCATTTGGTTGAAGAGTTTATATTGACTTAGTTCATGAATGTTTCTAACCATCCTAATAAATTTTAAGCGAGCAATGACAAGCATAATGTAATTTACGTTAAAACTTACCCACGGCGGACCGTACCGTACCTTATGAAACTTACCATGTTCTTCCTGTCAATTGTTATCATTTTCATACCAAGTGCAATATTTTGTGTTGGTCACTGGCTCCCAGAGCCATCGTGGACTCCTTTTTGCTTTTATTAGACGAAGCCCTTTCAGCACGAGTAGCGAGTCCCGCTGTAAGTCCTCGCCTAACATTGTGCCCAGCACAGCTTATGAGAATGTTTCCTTCTTGGCCACAACGGTCCCGTGGCCCCGGGTTGCCGTGCGGAAAACTCTACCTTGTCGACAAGTTGTCCATGACCGTGCAAAGATAATTTTTTCTTTTAGTTATTAAGACATAGCCTACATTCTCTTTAAAAACTCAATCATTTTACCGTGCCCGTGCCCTTGCATTCAATCTTTAATCCGCAACAACACTATCGATTTACCAAAGAAGGGGTCAAGAAGAGAAGGGTCAGCCACTCACCTTGAGTTTACTTCGGCGAAAGAACTTGTTGGTCGCGCTAGCCGACGCCTACATGATTACCTGAAATCGCACAAGCAACCGATTAGAACTGCATTATTCAAGGAGTTCGATAGGAAATGCGAGTTCGAAATGCAAGCCATGAAAAGTATCAAAAATTCACGAAAGCGCATTCAGAAAACAAAGCCAAAACCAACGCAAGCGGCGTGAAAAGTAGAGTAACGGGAGGTCTCTTCCGACTCAGCCGCAGAGTCAATCCTCGAGGTGCAGCCCGCTGAATATGGAACTTGGTTCCAAAGAAGACATTCCATAACGAGGAATGGATCTTAATTCAACCGTTCCCGTTCGATCGACTCGGTCGATCCCGACCTATCGGTCCTGATCGAATCGATAGCGACAGTGTTCCTTTCTCGTGCACCCCGTGGACAGAGTACGGGGCACGATGTAGGGACGGGGCACTACACCATAACCAACTAAGAAAAAGTTTCATCCTCGAAACTTAAGAATAGAACCTACCTCTACGAGAACAATGAAGGAAACTTCTCCTTCATTTCAGACTCAAGCTCCCACGTCGACTCCTCGACCGAATGGTTTCTCCAGAGGACGCGGACAAGAGGAATAGCACGGTTGCGGAGAAGCTTATCCTTGCGCTCTAAGATTTGCACCGGCTCTTCGACATATGATAAGTCCGCCTTCAGGTCCAGCTTACCCAACTCTACCACATGCCCCGGATCGTGCACGTACTTTCGCAATTGCGAGACGTGGAAGACATCATGTACCTCTGACAATGCAGGCGACAAGGCGAGTTGGTAAGCTACCGGGGTGACTCGCTTCAATATTTTGAATGGGCCAACAAATCTTGGGCTCAACTTTCCTTTTGTACCGAACCGGAAACTCCACGCATAGGCAACACCTTCAGAAATACATGGTCGCTTTCCGAGAACTCGAAGGGGGCGTCGGTGCGTGTCGGCATAGCTTTTTTCTGCCGGCTTTGTGCTATCTTCAATCTCTCTCGTATCAACTTGACCTTCTGCACAGTCTGCTCCACCAGCTCCGGACCAAGTATCTGCCGTTCCTCGACTTTATCCCAAATGGGCGATCTACACTTCCGGCCGTAAAAAGCTTCATACGGCGCCATTTGGATGCTGGACTGATAGTTGTTGTTGTATGCAAACTCGGCCAGCGGTAGATGGACGTCCCAACTTGACTTCAAGTCGATCGCACAGAGTCGTAACATGTCTTCAAGAAATTGGTTCACCCACTCTGTTTGGCCGTCAGTCTGAGGATGATAAGCGAGCTGAACTTCAACTTGGTCCCCAGTGCTGAATGAAGACTACTCCAGAAGCGCGCTATGAATCGACCATCCCGATTCGAGATGATAGAAACTGGGACCCCGTGCAGCCGAACTATTTCATCAAGGTATCTGAGCAAGGCGGTCGACGCTCAAAGTAACTTTGATGGCGATAAAGTGCGCTGACTTGGTTAGTCGATCGACGATGACCCAGACGATGTCGTTTCCCCGTGGCGTCCTCGGCAAGCCAACAACGAAGTCCATAGTGATGTGATCCTACTTCCACTCTGGAATGGCAAGGTTCTGCATCTCCCGCCCGGTCGCTGGTGCTCGTCTTTGACTTGCTGACAGGCCATGCATTTTGACACAAAGAGCGCTACGTCACCCTTTATGCCATGCCACCAAAAGACAACGCGGAGGTCCTTATACATCTTGGTGCTGCCAGGATGCAAAAAATATTTTGCGTAGTGCGCCTCCATCATTATCTCCTTTCCAAGTTCTGCGTCGTCCGGTACGCATAGCCGTTCCTTCACGCGCAACACTCCCGACTCGTCTTCTGCAAAGTCGGACGCTTTTCCTGTCGATATCAGCTTCCGCATCTTCTCTAGGTAGGGGTCGTCCTTCTGTGCAGACTTGATCCTCTCCAGTAGGCTCGGTTCCACCCGCAGTTGTGCCAGTTTTATGTCTCTGAAATGAACTCGGAGCTCAATGCCCATTCCTTCCAAGTCATGTAGCAGTTGATCGTTGATGCATAATGAAGCTAAGTACTTCCGGCTCAGCGCATCCGCTACCATATTTTCCTTACCCGGCGTGTAGTCGATTGATAAGTCATGGTCTTTGATTAGTTCGAGCCATCGCCTCTGCCGCAAATTCAGTTCTTTCTGGTAAAGAGATACTTGAGGCTTTTGTGGTCCGTATAAATCCTGCACACCATGCCATAGAGATAGTAACGCCACAACTTCGACACGAATATAATTGCCTAGTTCTAGGTCGTGCGTGGGGTAGTTCTTCTCCTGCGGCTGCAACTGCCGGGAAGCAAAAGATATCACCTTATCCAGATGCATGAGCACACACCCCAAGCCCTGGCCAGAAGCATCATTGAAGATTTGAAATCCCTCCGTCCCTTCAGGAAGAGCAAGTAACGGGGCCGAAAAGAGCCGTTGTTTGAGCTCCTGGAAGGAAGCTTCACAGTCGTCTGACCACTTGAATGCGACTCCTTTCTGGGTGAGGCGAGTCAACGACGATGCAATCTTCGTGAAGTCCTTCACGAAGCGTTGGTAGTATCCTGCCAAGCCTAGAAAGCTTCGAATTTTGCTAACTGATGCGGGCCGTTTCCAATCAGCAACTGCCTCGACTTTCTTCGGATCGACTGCGATACCCGCGGCGGAGATGATGTGCCCAAGGAATGAGACGCTGTTCAACCAGAACTCATACTTGCTCATCTTCGCGTACAACTGATTCTCTCGAAGGGTTTGGAGTACCGTCCGCAGATGCTCTGCATGTTGCGCTCGATCCTTCGAGTAGACGAGGATGTCGTCGATGAAGACTACTACAAACTTGTCAACGAACGGACAGAACACCCGATTAATTAGATCCATGAAGGCAGGGGCATTTGTCAGACCGAACGGCATTACCAAGAACTCGTAGTGGCTGTAACGAGTACGGAAGGCAGACTTCGACACGTCATCTGGCTTGACTTTGAGTTGGTGGTAACCCGATCGTAGATCAATCTTCGAAAACACCGTTACACCTTGGAGCTGGTCGAACAAATCGTCGATACGGGGCAGGGGGATTTTTTTGGACGGTAGCTTTATTCAATTCCCGATAGTCAATGCAGAGTCACATCGATCCATCCTTCTTCTTCACGAATAGCACGGGCGCACCCCATGGCGAGACACTCGGACGGATAAACCCTCTGTCGAGCAATTCCTGAAGTTGTGCCTTCAATTCTTTTAATTCTGCAGGGGCCATTCTGTACGAAGCCTTCGAGATCGGCCGGGTGTCGGGAAATGTGTCGATGGTGAACTCTATTTCTCGAATCGGGCGGTATGTAGGGTAGCTCGTCCGGAAACACGTCTGGGAATTCTGCCACAACGTCGGTCTGACCCGCGTTTACACCTTCCTGTCGCATGTCTCGAACGGAAGCTAGATAGCCTTCTTACCCGGAATGCAGCATCCGTCGAGCAGATATTGCGGAGATCACCATGCAGGTCGGCGATGCCTCACCACACGAGTAGCAGAATTTAGGCACTCTAGGTATACGAATGTGACCTTCTTTTCAGCGCAGTCTATGGTTGCGTTGCACGGACCGAGCCAATCCATTCCCAGAATGATATCAAAGTCCTTCATGTCTAGAACTATCACATCCAGACCGATCTTTTGACCGTCGATACAGATAATCCCGTCGGTATAAGCTAAGTTTGTGAGAATTGGTGTGCCCGAAGGCGTTCTTACGCTAAGGTCGAGATCTAATTATATTATAGGAAATTTGTGCTCGGCGCAAAGTCCGTCGATACAAAACTATGTGAAGCGCCTGAATCAAATAACACACGAGCAGGCACATTATTGAATTTTAGTATACCTGACACTACTGTATCTGATGTCAGCGCTTTGTCTCGAGTCATGGCGTAGACGTGGCCCTGAGTGTTGGGACGAAGGTTTCGGCCATCTTGCGGTGCGGGTTGAGTGGGCGGAGGAGGTTGGGGCGCCTGCCCTCGATTCTCTTGGCGGTAATGTTGTGGTGGTGCATTACAATTCGGTCGAAGATTCCGACAATCTTGAGCAAGGTGACCCTTCTGCCCGCAAGCGTAGCACTCCGTCTTGGCAAAGCAGTGGTCATCAGTATGCCTAAGCTGATGGCAATTTTGGCATCTTGGTAACGGGTTTCGGCCTTGGTAGTTGCTAGTGTGTTGACGCTTTGATGCGTAGTTGTTGCCTCCCGCATAGCTAGGACGTTTGTGATGGGAGTGGTGCACAACGTCGGCAGCAACGGAAGGATACAGGTTCTCAAGGCGAAGGGCATGATTCAGAGCCTCACCCACGGTCTTGTACTCCGGGACCCCGACATGCGCACCAATAGAGTATTGCAGACCCACTTCGAACCATCGCACACGGCACTCTTCAGTAGGCAGAAACTGGCCAGCAGACTTTGACAACTTGTTGAATTTACAGCGTACTGTTCCACTGTCCGGCTCCTTTGCTTCAACTGCATGAATTTATTCTCCTTCGCTTGACAAACGGCTGACAGAAGGTACTGGACTTTGAAAGCTTTACGGAACGTGGCCCAAGAGATCGACGCGGTGGTATTGTCCGGTCGGATCACTCGCTTACGTACGACCCACCAGTCGTGCACGTTCAACCGTAGTTGAAGTTGTGCGCAGGCGACTTGCCTGGATTCTTCAATGTCGAGCAGCTCGAAGTGATCTTCCAGCTCTTCCAACCAGTCGATTTCCATGAAGACCCTCGGTGCCGCTGAAGGAAGTACGGCACGCCTTCTTGAATTCTGACACTTCAAAGTTGTACTTTTTCGGTGCCGCTGGTTGACGCTCGGGATCCTCCGTGTCACATCAATGGGTTAGATCGCCGGCACGGTGACGGTAGGCGTAGTCGTAGAATTCTCGTTGGCCGCCATTGTCTGGACGATCTGCTGCAGGGTATCTAACTGCTTTTGTTGAAGTTTGGCATGTGCGTCAAAGCGAGCTTCGAACTGGGCCTGTCGTTCCTCTATCTGTTGATGCCGGTTCTCGACTGGTTTTACTGCGCCTCCATCATGCGCAGCATCCTTTCGATGGTATTGTTAGAAGGTCCGGCCTGCGGACGATGCGAACTACTAGAGCCGCTTGAAGCGCTCTGTTCTTGCTCGGCCGTGGGTTCCGTCACTTCTGCGATACGAAGGCAAACGCATCAGTCACAAATTATTATGGACTCATTGTATAGAACAACTTATCTCATCGATGCGAGGTCAAAGGTTCGAAACTCTCGATACGAGGCCAAAGGATGTAAAGCCGTGCTCTGATACCATTATGTCATGCCCTGATTCCGTAGAATCGATAGTCGTCCCCCGGGCGTGATGCCGTGCGAACCTAAGTTGTGATCGCACAAGGCATAGTCATAAGGTTATCCGAAACACAACATCAAGTTAGAGTACGCAGAGAAATTGAATGACACATTTGAAATAGAAATAGACTTTTTCATTGATGATAATAAAACTTTACATAGACTCCTTTACAATCATTGCCGCGTGGGCTACAACATGACTCGACTTACAAAATGAACGCCGATGAGACCATACATTACATCCCTTTTTACAAGCAAAAACCATTACACATTTCCACTGCTATCGAGGCGAGTCGAGTCGTCATCTTCTTTTGGACTGAGTGCGGGTCTTCTTCAAAAGAAATCCAGAAACAAGCCTTTTCACGCGGACGAGGCTTCAAAAGGGTTCACTTCGCCTTGAGCTTTCAAGTGGCACGCCCTTCGTAGTTCGGGGTACCTGCGTGGAGAGCAAGGATCAGTACATTACACTTTGTACTGGTGCGTGGCTATTTAAGTTCCAAGCTCTCATTTGGTTGAAGAGTTTATATTGACTTAGTTAATGAATGTTTCTAACCATCCTAATAAATTTCAAGCGAGCAATGACGAGCATAATATAATTTACGTTGGAACTTACCCACGGCGGACCGCGTCGCGCCTTATGAAACTTACCATGTTCTTTCCTGTCAATTGTTATCATTTTCATACCAAGTGCAATATTTCGTGTGTTGGTCACTGGCTCCCAGAGCCATCGTGGACTCCTTTTTGCTTTTATTAGACTAGGCCCTTTCAGCGTGAGTAGCGAGCCCCGCTGCAAGTCCTCGCCTAACATTGTGCCAAGCACAGCTTATGAGAATGTTTCCTTCTTGGTCGCAACGGTCCCGTGGCCCCGGGTTGCCGTACGGGGAAACTCTACCTTGTCGACAAGTTGTCCATGACCGTGCAAAGACCATTTTTCTTCTTTTAGTTATTAAGACATAGCCTACATTCTCTTTAAAAAATCAATCATTTTACCGTACCCGTGCCCGTGCCCTTGCATTCAATCTTTAATCCGCAACAACACTATCGATTTACCAAAGAAGGGGTCAAGAAGAGAAGGGTCATCCACTCATCTTGAGTTTACTTCGGCGAGAGAACTTGTTGGTCACGCTAGACGTCGCCTATGCGATTACCTGAAATCGCACAAGCAACCGATTAGAACACTGCATTATTCAAGGAGTTCAATAGGAAATGCGAGTTCGAAATGTAAGCCATAAAAACTATCGAAAACATTCACGAAAGCGCATTCGAAAACAAAGCCAAAACCAACACAAGCGGCGTAAAAAGCAGAGCAACGGGAGGTCTCTCCCGACTCAGCCGCAGAGTCAATCCTCGAGGCGCAGCCCGCTGAATATGGGACTTGGTTCCGAAGAAGACATTCCATAACGAGGAATGGATCTTAATTCAACCGTTCCAGTTCGATCGACTCGGTCTATCCCGACCTATCGGTCCCGACCGAATCGATAGCGACAGTGTTCCTTTCTCGCACCCCCCGTGGATAGAGTATGGGACGATGTAGGGACGGGGCACTACACCCATCGCCCGTGCCATTTGTCCACGACCATTTCGTATTGACTTGTCATTTAACTTAACGGCTGTCTTTGAGCCATAATGCGTTATCGACCAGGTTGGCGTCCATGCAGCGCGGGTAGCAAGCCCCGTTGTACGTGCCCGTTATACCTGTCGATAATGTCTTTCATGTCTTGTCTTTTATTCACTCTTTCATTTCTTTCTTTCACTTGTTCGTTCATTCATTCATTGTTCACGTATTCATGTCATTCATTCGTGGATTCATTCATTCACTTATTCGTTAATTTATTCATTCATTATGCAACTCCCCGTGCGGGAGTCGCCTTGGCGACCCATCGGTCCCGAAGTTTTCCAATGTTGCTATACTCTACTCGGAACGACTATGTCGATAGTCTTCCGTTTCTTTGTTGTAAACCGTTTATTATTTCATTATTGATCGCATAGGAAACTTGCATGTAAGCTTGTGCCTTAGCACGAGCGTAGAGCGCGGTACGAGAGTTTCTATATTTGCCGAGTTCTTTTCCATGTTCTAAACAAGCATACAAGATGGGATTATTTCCTTATCTAGGTACGTTGAGTCATTTATTTATTAGCATGTGCGGTGTTGACGCCTAGCGATTCTAGCAATAGTGTCCGTATTGTTATGTGTCTAGGCTAAGCAAAGACGGGTTCATCGGAGCCACCCACCTTAGCGATGTTCGCATCGGCCGAGCGATACTCCGAGCGCACCTTTGAAAGTCTAAGTCTGGATTCATCTTGACGGGCCAATGTAAGCCTTGCATCAATTCTTCATCAGGTCGATGCCAACTCTTCGGCTCGACGGCTCGTTTGAGTCGTTACACTTGCCGTTTGAATCGGCGTTCCGCTAGGGCGGAGCGGATTATTACAATACGGGAGACAACAATTACACATCAAAGCGTCCAAACCATGGCGGCAACCAGGGACGAACCCCACCATTTCCTTGTGCCAAAAGTCAAAACTTCGGTCACCATGCCAAAGATTGTCCTGTCCTCGAAGGAGGATGCTTCAACTGCGGAGCAATGAACCACCAAGCTCGAGATTGCCCCCGAAAATGGAATCGTAACGCCCCGTCACAACAACACCGTCAAGAGAATCGAGGACAGACGCCTCGACCTTCTCCGCCGACTCAACCCGCACCACAAAATGGCCGAGACCGTCGCCCCAATACTCAGGGCCGTCTACGCCATGACTCGAGACGAAGCGCTGGCATCAGATACAGTAGTGTCAGGTATACTAAAATTCAATAATGTGCCTGCTCATGTGTTATTTGATTCAGGCGCTTCGCATAGTTTTATATCGGCAGACTTTGCCGTCGAGCACAAATTTCCTGTAATATCATTAGATCTCGACCTTAGCATAAGCACCTTCGGGCACACCAATTCTCACAAACTTAGCCTGCACCGGCAGGATTATCTGTTTCGACGGTCAAAAGATCGGTCTGGATGTGATAGTTCTAGACATGAAGGACTTTGACATCATTCGGGGAATGGATTGGCTCGGGCCGTGCAACGCAACCATAGACTGCGCTGAAAAGAAGGTCACATTCCGCATACCTGGAGTGCTTGAATTCTGCTACTCGTGTGGTGAGGCGTTGCCGACCTGCATGGTGATCTCCGTAATATCTTCTCGACGGATGCTGTATTCCGGGTGCGAAGGCTATCTAGCTTCCGTTCGAGACATGCGACAGGATGGTGCAAACGCGGGTCAGATCGACGTTGTGGCAGAATTCCCAGACGTATTTCTGGATGAGCTACCCGGCATGCGGCCCGATCGAGAAATAGGTTCACCATCGACACATTCCCCGACACCTGGCCGTTCTCGAAGGCTCCGTATAGAATGGCCTCTGCAGAACTGAAGGAACTAAAGGCACAACTACAAGAATTACTCGACAGAGGGTTTATCCGTCCGAGTGTCTCGCCGTGGGGTACGCCCATGCTATTCGTGAAGAAGAAGGATGGATCGATGCGGCTCTACATCGACTATCAGAATTGAATAAAGCCACCGTTCGGAACAAATACCCCTGTCCCGCATCGACGACTTGTTCGACCAGCTCCAAGGTGCAACAATATTTTTGAAGATTGATCTGCGATCGGGTTATCACCAACTCAAAGTCAAGCCAGATACATGCCGAAGTCTGCCTTCCGTACCCGCTATGGCTACTACGAGTTCTTGGTAATGTCGTTCGGTCTAACGAACGCCCCTGCCGTCTTCATGGATCTAATGAATCGGGTGTTTCGTCCGTTCATTGACAAGTTCGTAGTAGTCTTCATCGACGACATCCTCGTCTACTCGAAGGATCGAGCGCAACATGCAGAGCATCTGCGGACAGTACTCCAAACCCTTCAAAAATCAGTTGTACTCGAAGATGAGCAAGTGCAATTCTGGCTGAATAGCGTCTCATTCCTTGGGCACATCATCTCCGCCACGGGCATCGCAGTCGATCCGAAGAAAGTCGAAGCAATTGCTGATTGGAAATGGCCCGCATCAGTTAGCAAAATTTGAAGCTTCCTAGGCTTGGCGGGATACTATCGACGCTTCGTGAAGGACTTCGTGAAGATTGCATCGCCGTTAACTTGCCTCACCCGGAAAGGAGTCGCATTCAAGTGGTCAGACGACTGTGAAGCTTCCTTCCAGGAGCTCAAACAACGGCTCGTTTCGGCCCCGATACTTGCTCTTCCTGAAGGGACAGAGGGATTTCAGATCTTCAGTGATGCTTCTGTCCAGGGCTTGGGGTGTGTGCTCATGCAGCGGTATAAGGTGATATATTTTGCTTCCCGGCAGTTGAAGCCACACGAGAAGAACTACCCCACGCATGACCTTAAATTAGCGGCAATTGTGTTTGCGTTGAAGCTGTGGCGTCACTATCTCTATGGCGTGGCATGCAGGATTTATACGGACCATAAAAGCCTCAAGTATCTCTTCACCCAGAAGGAACTGAATTTGCGGCAGAGGCGATGGCTCGAACTGATCAAAGACTATGACTTGTCAATCGACTACACGCCGGGCAAGGGAAATGTGGTAGCGGATGCGCTGAGCCGAAAGTACTTAGCTTCGTTATGTATCAACGATCGACTGCTGCGTGACTTGGAAATGAGCATCGAGCTCCGAGTTCGTTTCAGAAACGTGAAACTGGCACAACTTCGGGTGGAACCGAGCCTACTGGAGAGGATCAAGTCTGCACAGAAGGACGACCCTACCTGGAGAAGATGCGGAAACTGATATAGATAGGAAAAGCGTCTGACTTTGCAGAGCACGAGTCAGGAGTGTAGCATGTGAAGGGACGGCTATGCGAACCAGACGACGCAGAACTTAGAAAGGAGATAATGACGGAGGCGCACTATGTAAAATATTCCTTGCATTATGGCAGCACCAAGATGTATAAGGACCTCCGTGTTGTCTTTTGGTGGCACGGCATGAAGAGACGTAACGCTCTTTGTGTCAAAATGTATGGCCTGTCAGCAAGTCAAAGTCGAGCACCAGCGACCGGGCGTGGAGATGCAGAACCTCGCCATTCCAGAGTGGAAATGGGTTCACATCACTATGGACTTCGCTGTTGGCTTGCCGAGGACGCCACAGAAAAATAATGCCGTCTGGGTCATTATCGATCGACTAACCAAGTCAGCGTACTTTATCGCCATCAAAGTTACTTGGAGCGTCGACCGCCTTGCTCAGTATACCTTGATGAAATAGTTCGGCTGCATGGGGTCCCAGTTTCTATCATCGTTGATTGGGATGGACGGTCTGTAGCGCGCTTCTGGAGTAGTCTACATTTAGCATTGGGGACCAAGTTGAAGTTTAGCTCAGCTTATCATCCTCAGACTGATGGCCAAACAGAGCGGGTGAACCAAATCCTCGAAGACATGTTACGACTCTGTGCCATCGACTTGAAGTCAAGTTAGGACGTCCATCTACCGCTGGCCGAGTTTGCATACAACAAGAGCTATCAGTCCAGCATCCAAATGGCGCCATATGAAGCTTTGTACGGCCAAAAGTGCAGATCGCCCATTTGCTGGGATGAAGTCGCGGAACGGCAGATACTTGGTCCGGAGCTGGTGGAGCAGACCGTGCAGAAGGTCAAGTTAATACGAGAGAGATTGAAAATAGCACAAAGCCGGCAAAAGAGCTATGCCGACACGCACCGACGCCCCCCTCGAGTTCTCGGAAGGCGACCATGTATTCTTGAAAGTCATGCCCATGCGGGGAGTTTCCAGGTTCGGTGCGAAGGGAAAATTGAGCCCAAGATTTGTTGGCCCATTCGAAATATTGAAGCGAGTCGCCCCGGTAGCTTACCAAATCGTCTTGCCGCCTACGTTGTCAGAGGTACATGACGTCTTCCACGTATCACAATTGCAGAAGTACGTGCATAATCCGAGCCATGTAGTAGATTTGGGTAAGCTGGACCTGAAGGCAGACTTGTCATATGTCGAAGAGCCGGTGCAAATCTTAGAGTGCAAGGATAAACTTCTTCGCAACCGTGCTATTCCCCTCGTCCGCGTCCTCTGGAGGAACCATTCGGTCAAGAATCGACCTGGGAGCTTGAGTCAGAAATAAAGGAAAAGTTACCTTCATTGTTCTCGTAGAGGTAGGTTCTATTTTAAGTTTCGAGGATGAAACTTTTTCTTAGTTGGTTATGGTGTAGTGCCCCGTCCCTACATCGTGCCCCGTACTCTGTCTACGGGGTGCGCAAGAAAGGAACAATGTCGCTATCGATTCGGTCGAAACTGATAGGTCGGATCGACTGAGTCAATCGAACGGGAACGGTTGAATTAAGATCCATTCTTCATTATGGAATGTCTTCTTCGGAACCAAGTCCCATATTCAGCGGGTTGCGCCTCGAGGATTGACTCTGCGGCTGAGTCGGGAGAGACCTCCCGTTGCTCTACTTTTCACGCCGCTTGCGTTGGTTTTGGCTTTGTTTTCTGAATGCATTTTCGTGAATGTTTTTGATGGTTTTCTTGGCTTGCATTTCGGACTCGTATTTCCTATCGAACTCCTTGAATAATGCAGTGTTCTAATCGGTTGCTTGTGCAATTTCAGGTAATCGCGTAGGCGACGTCTAGCGCGACCAACAAGTTCTCTTGCCGAAGTAAACTCAAGGTGAGTGGCTGACCCTTCTCTTCTCGACCCCCTTCTTAAGTAAATCGATAGTGTTGTTGTGGATGAAAGAATGAAAGCAAGGGCACGGACAAGGTAAAATGATCAAGTTTCAAAGAGAAAGTAGGCTAGGCCTTAATAACTAAATGTTGTCTTAACTCGGTCATTGGACAACTTGTCTACAAGGAGAGAGTTTCCTCGAGCGACTACCTGGGGCCACGGGACTGACTCGGCCTAGGAGGAAACACGGTATAGTTGTGCTGGATGATAGCACGGGTTAAGCGGGGACTTGCAGCGGGGCTCGCTACTTGCGCTGCAAGGGCCCCGGCTAACAAAGCTATTATCCAGGATGGCTTGTGATGTTAGTGACCAAACACACGTAATGTTGCACTTGGAATGTAAATGATAACAATTGACAGGGAAGAACATGGTAAGTTCCAAAAGGCGCGGCGCGGTCCACCGGGGTAAGTTCAGACGTAAATTATATTATGCTTGTCATTGCTCGTTTGAAATTCATTAGGATGGTTAGAAACATTCATGAACTAAGTCATATAAACTCTTCAACCAAATGAGAGCTTGGAACTGAAATTTGCCACGCACCAGTACAAAGTGTAATGTACTGATCCTCGCTCTCCACGCAGGTACCCTGAATCCCGAAGGGCGTGCCACTTAAATCTCAAGGCGGCGTGGACACTTTTGAAGCCTCGTCGGTGTAAAGGCTTGTTTCTGAATTCCTTTTGAAGACTCCGCATTCAGTACAAAAGAAGACCAATGGCGACTCGACTTCCCTCTATCGCAGGTGGAAAGTGTAACTATTTTGCTTGTAAAAAGGAATGTAATGTATGGAACGACTATCTCATCGGCGATCATTTTGTAAGTCAAGTCATGTTGTAGCCCGCACGGCAATGAATGTAATGAAGACAATGTAAATGAAGTTTCATTATCAATGAAAAAGTCTACTTCTATTTTAAATGTGTCAATCAATTTCTCTGCGTACTCAAACTTGATATTGTGTTTCGGATGACCTTATGACTACGCCTTGTGCGATCGCAACTTAGGTTCGCATGGCATCACGCCCGGGGA